>JBCEWE010000578.1:4860000-4900000 GCA_039877035.1 Silurus lanzhouensis | reverse complement strand
ACACACACAAAGAACACACGCGCGCACACACACATGCTCACTCACCACTGCAAACCCTTCTCAACACCACACACTCATCTAGGGCTGCAACAACTAATCAATAAAATCTATAATAATCAATAATGAAATTCATCGTCAAGAAATGCCATTATCGATTAGTTAAAAACACCTCACATGCACACAAAAAAACACCTCACACGCACTACCATCACCTCACACGCACAAAAAACACCTCACACACACACACACACACAAAAAAACACCTCATACACACTACCATCACCTCACACGCACTACCATCACCTCACACGCACTACCATCACCTCACACGCACAACCATCACCTCACACGCACAAAAAAACACCCCACATGCACTCATCACCTCACACCCCTTCTCAACACCACAGAACGCACACACACACACAGAACACTTGCACAGACACACACACGCTCACTCATCACCACTGCACACCCTTCTCAACACCACACACTCATCTAGGGCTGCAACAACTAATCAATAAAATCGATAATAAATCGATAATAAAATTCATTGTCAACAAATGCCATTATCGATTAGTTGGGCTGCTGAAGTTACAGATTAGCGTGACGGTAAGATACACAGCCGTTTGCGAAATGGCGTAAAGTACAGGGTCAACAGGCAGCAGGAAATAGTGTGCGTCCCAAGTCATGGATGAAGGTGAAACATCAGCAAACAGTAAACAGAAACTGTAGAATCCTCATCATGTGAAAATGGTGTAGTTTGATGAAATGCTATTGCGTAAACTGTTTGTAACTTCGGGACAATCGCACTGGATCTGTTCTGTCGTGAATCGTGAGCATCAGGTTGCGCAATCAGCTCAATCGCGACATTGTGAGAGAAACAATAAAAACGGTGTGAACAAACTAAATCTGAAAGCATTGTAATTAATTATATATTTTAGATGCTTACATCTTTACAAATGATCAAAATGTCTGTTTTGTTTTTTTAAATAAAAATTGTCAAAATGTTGTATTATATTTTATATTGATTTTTTAAGCATGGTTGTCAACTTGTCATCTACAATTATCTTTAAAAACAATATAAATGCTGTTTTACACACATTGCTTCACCTTGCATACTCAAATGCTGTTTTTTTAACAAAAATAAACAACCCAGCATGAGTGAATTTGTTGAAAGGAGAAATCCTGCATACACTCCTCAAAGGTCAAAATTAAAGACCATTAAACTCAAGATGTGGCTTTTGAATTTTTTATGTACACTTTTATATATTAATACCCTGAATTAGGGTTTTACATAGTTATAATAAGCAAAACATCTCTAAAAAAATGAGGAAAAACAAAACAAAACAATTGATTTATTATTTTAAAGGTACGCTTATATTTCTGATTTATGAAGCTTTATGTAATGTGATATTGTAATGTATTGCAAATGTATTGTATTGCAAAAAAAAAAAGACATTTACGCAAAAGATTAATAAAGTGGAAAAGAAGTAAATAAAACAAACAAAATGAAATTAAAAACAACTTCAACACCATGAGCCGACTTCTAAAATAAAAACAGACCCAGGACTTAAACCAGTTCCTCACCAGCAGCTCGACACCGAACCAGATCCCGGAGAGAGCGCGGTCAGGCAGCAGAGCTCCTTTGAATCTGACGACGCCGGGTAACGGCGGGTCGCCGGAGCGTAGCTGCACTCGCACCCTGGAGCCGCAGCGGATGGCGCGAGCCCGTTGGAGACGTGCTGTGTCACACAGCAGCCCGTAGCGCTCCTCGCAGTTGGTGATGGGGAAGAGCAGCTCGGCCAGGGCCTCGTCCAGCTCCAGTGCATCACGCTCGTCTACGCTCGCCACCACGTTGCTCTGATCCAGAATTCTCAGGCTGCGCTTGCCCTTGGCAGGGGGCAGCGGGCGGCCCAGGCTGTTGCGCTCGGGGCACACTTGACCCAGACTTCCACGTGGCACACGCACCACCTTCTGTGCCGCCTTCTCCACCACGCACTCCTTCAGCAGCATGAAGAAGCGCCAGTCGTCCCGCGGGCTGCCCGCCCCCTTCTCCTGACTCCATAGCACCGAGCTCATGGCTGCATCGCAGAGCCCGCTCAAACGGTCCGAATGTGAGGAGTCAGCGAGTGCACGGACATGGGTGAGGCACTCGCATGATCACCCGCACATTCAGAGCTGGTGACGAAAAAAAAAAAACAGTAATGTTTAATATATACAGGTATTAAAAGCAGGAAGCTTGCACTGCCAAACAGGACAAGCGATGACTTGACAATCAGATGACTGATTAGCAAAAACAACTAAAGAACACATCAGTGTAAAGTGCAATACTAAAAGCAAGTTTACACGATATGCTTTGGTTTCCCTGCCGTCAGGTTTCGCTGCTCTGCATGAGTGAAAGTGACACTCCGAACAGCATGAATTAAATATGGGCTGAAGCACTCACTGGAAACAGGTTTTACCGAGGCTCACGCCTAACACTGAGCAATAATCCCAGCAGCAGCCTGCGAGGTCTGGCTGGTTGACATGTGGGGGACCTGGAGGACTAAAAAATGTGCCTTATAAGATAATACGACTGTGCTTTAAATGACAGACACACACGCAAAGCACAAATACAATGAAGTATGTCTTTAACCATGCTAAATATTACTCATATTAGAGGCATATCAGCATATTGCAGCCTTCTGCCTGTAACTACTGCCAAGAGCTGAATTTACGTAATGGTGAGCAAATACAGTTTGTGTTCGTCTCACACACACACACACACACACACACACACACACACACACACACACACACACACACACACACACACACACACACACACACAGTCAAACATGCTGAGTGTGGATGCTCGGGTTTCCCCTCTTGCTGCAGGCTGTGTCACGGAAGCTGAAGGGGAATTTACACACACATGTATACACACACTTTCCACTCCCTGCTTAACAATATCAAACCATTCTCGTCTCATTGTTTGAGAACATTTCTGAACAAACGAGCAAGACGAGATTCTACAATCTTACGGTAAGATAACGCAGAGACGGACAAAGAAGCGAAGACGTAATCACATGCAAAAGATGCGATGTTCATGCTATTCTTTTTTTTTCTTCAAAAATGCTCATAATGCTCGAATACAGTCAAATAATACATGGAAAACAGCTGTATTCTCCCCCCCCCACCCCCTTCATTTGGGTGACAAGGCGTTCCTATATTAAGACACAGCACGGACAATACTATGAAAATTGCAATTAAATACATCAAATGCACTTTGACAAAAAGAAACAGTGCTCAAAAGTCCGTTGGTCTTCACACTTGCTGTCTTAGGTTTTATGATTCAATTCTGTATTTTGTCATAAAATAAAAAAAATAAATTAAAAAATAAATTAAAAAAAATAAAAAATAAGAGCCAGTACTGAAAAACCTGAGTATGAAGAAGTATAATATGAGCCTATGAACGATTTCTCAATGGCATCTTCAACCACAGCCTCCCACTCTAACTATGAGAATATCATGGAAGAAGACATCACGATATCTTTGATTGAAAGCAGCACTAATAATGACGTAGAGTTGGAGGTCATCGTCAGGTGATGTATATAATTTTCTTCTTGTGACTGCTCCCGTTATGGGTCGCCACAGCAGATCGTCCATCTCAGCATTCTTCTACCGACATACCCAGAGTTCCTCCTCTGCACGTGACCGAACCATCTCAAACGTGCACATTTATCATTTGAAATATGCTGGAAACAAGGGAATGAGAAGTATGCAGGAAGCACTGAAATGTATGTACCAAGCTGCTACTGAAGAGCAAGACTCACCCCCAGAGCTAGAACATGCAATTCATTGAAAGAAGACAAAAAATAATCATTTTTATGATTATAAAATAAAGATGTCTTATCTATCAACTATTTGTGGAGATGTCTTTCTATATACAAATAAAGCCTTTATTGCCATAGACGTTAAATGATTTGCGTTGTTGTTAGGAAGCTAGGCTGAGAGTGCAGGTTTAGCCAAAATACAGTCCCCCTGGAGAAGAGAGGGTTAAGGACCGTGTTCAAGGGCCCCATGATAGTTTGAACCCACAACCTTTTGAATAGTAACGTCAACTGTTGATATCACAATCCCATTTGTTTCAGAGCTTTTTTTGGTTTTACTATATACACTGATCAGTCATAACATTATGATTATATAACATTATAGCCATTGAAATGAATATCTCTGCATCAGGGCACCTGGTAGTGGGTGGGATATATTAGGCAGCAAGTGAATATTGTCCTTTAATTTGATGTAGAAGCAGGAAAAATGGGCATAAGGAGTAGAGCGAGTTTATTAAGGGCCAAAGTGTGATGGCTAGATGGTCAGAGCATCTCCAAAACTGCAGCTATTCTGGGATGCTTCCAGGAACAACGACAAAAGTGGTCCAAGAAAGGAACAGTGGTAAACCAGCGACAGGGTCAATGGCAGCCAAGGCCACAGATCTGCTACACATGAGCTTCTGTAGTTCAAATTGCTGAAGAAGTTAATGCTGTTAATGCTTAATGGGTCAGAACTGTTTTGGCAGCAAAAAAGGGGGACAAACACAACATTGTGTGTCTACAGTCTCTGTAAACCTATTTCACGGAGATGATCAAATGTTCTTCAGGTTTCCTCCAGGATCTCTGGTTTCCTCCCATTTCCCAAAGCATGCCTGTAGGTGGACTGTCTAGACGAAATCACCCAGAGGTGTGTGCGTGTTGTGTTGCCTGCAATAAAATGGCCTCTTATTCAGGTCGTATTCCTTCATCATGCCCGGTGTTCCTATAGACTCCTGATCCATCTCAACCATAACCAGGATAAAACGCTTACTGAAGATGAATGAATTAATAAACGAATGAAAGCATATGAAATGCATTCCTCTGATTTAAAAGGTCATCCCATGTACTGGTAAGAAAAGAAAAAAAAACAGAGAGAATTCACAAGAATTTTTTTAAGAACATATTTGCTGTAAAAAAAGCGTGACAATCCTGGTGGGTAGATGGGTAGTGGTTCTGAGAGGTACAAAAGAAATGGTGTAGACATCTTCTCTCTTCTATTGTAAGACTCTTTGGAGGATATCTGATGCATTTGGATATCTAGCTGAATGTCAGAGACCATATACCAGGACACGTGTGCTTAAAAAGAAACCTATAAGTCCACTATAACAATCCTGGTGTCTGAGATTCATGTGTAGAAATGACACCACATCTGTGCTGCATCTCTCCACTGATTCAATCACCTGTGTCATTCGCTAAACATCTGTCTGGTAGGCTAGTTGGTTGCTTAGCATGACATGTTTACAAAAGCTGGTACATTTTGTATTGGAATAACATAAGAATGGCATGATGATGGATAAAAGCTGCGCTGTACAGACTTGCAGGAATATCTATGAAAACATTAGCAAGCTATAGCTGGAAACTACTTCTCTTCTTCTCCTTTTTTTTTAAATGACATAAATAAATACCTTCTTGAAGCTCCTTCTTGAATCAAAACCTCTTCGAAAATTCCACCGCTGCCTTTCAAATGTCTCTGCCCCTGATGTTTACATATAATACCTGAATGATTCGGCTAGCCAGCGAGCTAGCTGCGGTTGCTCACCAGTCTAACCGCTAGCACTGTACTAGTCTCTGGTTGCTAAGTTGCTAAGAGAGCTTGCTAGGTAGTGAATTAGCGAACAAGAACTAGCGTTAAAGTTGTTGTTTTTTTTTCTCAACTAACCAGCTTTTTAACTGAGAAGAAAATCAACTACGCCAAAATAAAATATAATGACGTCATGGCGGCGAATTATTTAAACATATAAATAAATTATAGCGTGTATTCTTTGAATCTAACTTGTTCGGTCATATATATATCCGCCTCTGATTGGACAAAAAGCGCTATACTCTGTTTTGATTGGCTGTTTGCGGTGAAGTCCCACCTCTTGGGGTTTTCCGCTAGGTTTGTTCGTAGCGCTCCGGCAGCCTATTGGCTGAATCCAAAATAAATGACAACTTGCTATATAAGTGCACTACAAAGTGTATATATAGTAATGACTCTAATGCACTGCATATTGTGCACTATATGTTCAAAAGGGAGTGAATTAGGATTCAGCCATTACGGCAGTATAGAGTATACAGTAAATACATACTTTATTGTAGAATGTAATTTTAGATGAATTTGGGCAATAAAAAAATCAATTAGATAAAATATTTACTTACATTCAATTACAACAAATACTACTGATTGATTGATAGTGTCCCTTTTTAGGCTTAGCCTACAAATTAAGCTGATTTTCATTTATTTAAATAAATTAAAGTATTACCTAAAGAGACTACCAGCATTTATGGAATTGAATGTAGGAAACTGACACTATACAACCAAAAGGGGAAGAAAATGAACAGACAAAAAGTACCAAAGAATCCATAAAGGTTAAAAATAAACAGTGCATGGTAAATAGTGTATCCGCATATAGATTTTAAACGTTTTGTTACTTGTGATAACACAACTTACTATAAATATTTATTCATAATATCAAAAATTGTATTTAATAAACTTCAGCACTCTCATGGTCTTTATGTGTTTGAATTCTATTTATTATACGAAAAAAAAATGACAATATGTATTGCTCCAGTCTAAGCCAGTTCAGAAGAATAAAATACACAGAAAAACAACATAACCAGTAACAGTAAACAAAAATATAAAAATTGTTGAAATATAAAGTGGCAGAAAAGAACATAGTAACAAAAAAATACAATAAATGAATTCTGCAAAGTAAATAAAAGTTTGTGCTTTTGTCTTTACTTTGTGTAAAACACTCAGTGGCACGAACTGTAGACTGCACAGGATCATGTGTTGAAAAATAACCTGAAGTTGTTATCTGGTGATTCCATGACTGAGATGGCATTTTTAATGATTTTACATACAAAAAGTAAAAACGAGCATAAAATAAAATTTTAATTACAGATTGTCTTCTTCATATAGCAATTTATGTACACACTTCAGATAAATAACACAATATATAAAACGTATCAAATATATATCTACTGCACACTATTCAATCTCTTAAAGCTTGTTCTACACTTTATACCCTTTTAAACAAAATTGCATTATTGCTGCATTGTGTGAATCCATGTAACAATTCACAGTTTGAAAAATCCCTATTTCCTGACTAATCCACTGTATATTTTGTATACAATGTGTTTCAGCATACCACAACATTTTACCTGACATTTTACCCTGTTACTTGATCACCTTTACGATTAGAAAAAGGTATATTCCACAAGTTACCTTTTCAACAGGAAGTTGCATCACTGGAATTTTCTGAAGGTCATGACAAGAGGAAAAATCTTTTTTGGTCAATTTTCTTTCATTGTTCTTTTTTTTTTCCAGTGTTTTACTAATAATACTCTACTACTAATAATAACATTATTATTAATACTAATATGTTAGATATTCCTCTTTTAAATTGGTGAATTATTTTTAAAGGTTTTATTACAATTCAAAGTTGAATCGTTAGGAAAAGAGTTCAACTGCAAAAATCATAAAATCTGAAGAATCTGTCTGACGACTGACATCATTCTTTCCTCCTCAGAGGATGAGTCTGCTTTCTTGTCTACTAAAGTCTTTCACATCCTCTTCACTCAGATTGTTTCCTCTCAACCTGCAACAACACGCACTTCTCAGTTACCTCTACTACATCTGCTGTAGTTCTTTAATGTCAGAAATCTTCATTCAAAGACATGAAATGGGACAAACAAAACAAAACCAGATTCATTTTTTGGTATAATCCTTTACATTGTAAACAATAGACTTTGTTCTCAAGACTTTGTGCATTAATTATGTAGGCGTAAGTATTAAATCAGCTCTCACCACACTTCCTTAATAGTCGAGTTCAATTTCAAAGCCTCAATTAGACACTCTACACCATCCCTGCTAATGTGATTTTGGCTCAGCCTGCAAATTAGAAGTAGTAAAATAAAAGAAAGACACAGAAAAAAGAATCCAGTACATCATACAGTTTAGTACAAGTAAAAAAAAATGTTGTGTGTTAAATCTCACCACAGATCCACAAGTGTTGTGCTGCTCTTAACAAGCTCCGCTAAGGCACAGGCTCCTGCGCTGCCTACATTGTTACCTGCCAGGCTATGGATATATTACCAGGAAAAACAAATACAGTCACATTACATTATTAATAACAGTATTCATCCATGCTAACAATTTTAGTTTGTCTAAAATATAGGATCCCAAAAGCCAAAGTATTGCTTCTTTGTCTTCTTAATTCTACTTTTTTGACCATGAATCCAATCAGGGAATATGTAAAAAAAAAAAGTCCTTCCTACAATTAAATAGAAAAATTGTCAGGAAATGTGATAAGTCCTGTATATTATTGCAAACACCAAATAAATCATATTAAGTAAATGGGAAACGTAAGCAGGCGGGTGGTTTCCTGTTTCAGCTTGAACTGTTTGTTGTTTTACAGGTTTCCTTTGGCTTATCCGGCTTCATTCCCCCTCAAAAAACAGGCCAGTAGATGAATTAGCTCCTCTAAATTGCCATTGTATAAAAAAGTGTGTGTTTGTGTGTTGTATGGTTCCAATAGTGGCATTCCATTCATTGTATATTCTTTCTATTCAATAATTTACATTTACGGTATTTGGCTGACGCTCTTACAATTACCTCATTTATACAACTAAGCAGTTGAGGGTTAAATGGGGGGTTGCTTAAAGACCCAGCAGTGGCAGATTAGTGGTCCTGGGATTTGAACAAATTACCTTCTGATCATAAGTCCAACATCTTATCCACTGAGCTACCACTTCCATCACATGATGTATATTACTTAATTTTGTTTTGCATTGAATTAAACGT
This sequence comes from Silurus lanzhouensis, assembly GCA_039877035.1. Lineage (NCBI taxonomy): Eukaryota > Metazoa > Chordata > Actinopteri > Siluriformes > Siluridae > Silurus > Silurus lanzhouensis. Next base: position 4,891,144 of record JBCEWE010000578.1, on the reverse strand, counting down.
TGCTCGTACCTTAACCATACCAATGAGGTGCTGTTCTTTAGAGCATCGGCTATAGCCTCAGCACCTTTGTCTCCAATCTTATTTCCCCACAACCTGAAAGAAAAACAAAACATATCTAACAAATATTGGCAATAAAATACCTGCAAGCAACACTGTGTATTTGTATATATGTTTCTTAAATAAATGTGAAATATATGATATATTTAGTGTTTATATTGTTAACTGGTGACATTTCAATACTGTTTCATTTTGTGTTCAATTTCAGAAAAGAATATATAACACCTTTCATTGTGTTTATCGTTGTGGGAAAATTAGGTGGTTTCTGGTATTAAGATTTGACCAAAATATGACCAGGATACAGCAAAGCATTTTTTATAGCATTTTTTATACATCAACTTATTGTTTACATCTGACTATATAAATAAGTGACACTGGAGACTCAACAGATCTGGTCCATTATTCTGATTAATTGAGCGTGATACTTTGTGTTCATATTTCCTGTAACCTTCACTCCTCTTGTCAGTCTGTTCACCACATCAACTTTCACTTCCTTATTAAAAACGGTTTATACAGTCATTTACGCACCATCATAAGGCAAATGATGAAATATGAAGACTTGTTGGATGAAAATAAAAAAGTTGATTTAATTAAAAGCCTTTACCAAGAATGTACAAATTGATGTGAGCTAAATAGACAGTTAGCCGACAAGCTTTTCATGAGTGTGGCTTCTTTGCGATCTAATTTGACCAGCAGAGCAAAAATAAACAGAGCATTTAGCCATATAGTGTCCGAACTGTCAGGTACACAATATAAATTTCTGGTTTGTACTGTACAACTGTTGTAAAAAAAAAAGTGACATCACTCTCACAATTGTGGGGTTACACTGATTATCGGCAAATAGATGAATGATATTTACCCAAGATACTTCAGAGAGGTGTTGGACCTCAGCCCCTCCGCCAGCTGCTTGGCCCCCTGGGATGTGATGCTATTGTTTCCAAGTCTGTAAAACATAACAAACAGGATTACCTAAAAATGTCACATATTAAACAGATTTAACTGATAACTGTTTCTTAAATCGAGTCCCTACATCATCTAGAGAGTTTTTTTAGTATTTCTAGTATTCATTATTACATTTTGATATGGGTATTAATCATCTCTAAAAGATTTCCTATTGTGTTTGTTTATTTATTTACATATTTTTGCGAATATTTGCTGTCATCATTTAAGCAAAGCACCTGTTATTTGGCATTAAGCTGTCAAGCTTCAAGTTCAAATGAAGTTGTCTATCCACTGTGATGACTACATTTTAACTATATTTGTGCCATTCACAATGTTGAAAGAATCCTTAAAATGGAAATCAATGAAAGGTCATTGAGCAGTTCAGTGTAATGCTCAGTGTCGTTTGTTTTCCCTTATCATACTATCTGCTTTATTTAGATGTTGGTATCACAACCAAGAAAATAATTTATATATTCTTATAGTTTAGTTTTATCATCATTCAGCTTACAGAACTTGTTTAATGGCTTAAGCTAGCTAGCTTACGTTATTAACGGGAGTCATTGGCATGTTTGCAGTTTGCTTGCCGTCCAAATTCATACCGTATTTTCCGGACTATAAGCTGCTACTTTTTTCCCACGCTTTGAACCCCGCGGCTTAAACAATGTAGCGGCTAGTTTATGGATTTTTCCTGGGTTTTTCCCGGTTTCACAAACTTCAAGCCAAAAAACAGAGCCCCATAACATTAGACCAATGAAATTGCTGAACGGGTTCAGGTGAACCAATGAAACTCTTTATATTAAATCAGATGCGCTCCCCCTGAATCGGGCCGCACCACATCATAAATATGGATGAGGTTCCTCTGACGTTTGACCTGCCGCTCACTCGGACTGTCAACAGGAAATGCGAATCATTTGTCACGCTGAAAACAACTGGGCATGAAAAAACGCACTTCACCTGTGTTCTGAGCTGCACGGCATCGGGAGAAAAGCTTCACCGATGGTGATTTTTAAACGCACCATGATGCCAAAAGAAAAACCTTCGAGAGAAGTTGTTTTGAAAGGAAGGAGGAAGACAGTGAACAATGACTTTATTGGTAGGCTACTGTTTAAATACAAGCCGTGTAACAGACACTGTCTTTCGTTAAAGCCTGTGTAAAGTTCATTAGTTTCAGTGTAGGAACCGGCTTATAGACAGGTGCGGCTTATTTATGTTCAAAATAAAAATCTTTGTCAAATTCAGTGGGTGCGGCTTATATTTGCGCTTAATAGTCCGTAAATTACGGTACTTTACATATTTTTCATATAATACTTAAAATCTTGTGATTATTAGGCAAACCTCTCTATATGATTACAATGGAAATGTATTTACATAAAAGCAGCATGTGTAAATCAATGGTAATACCTTAATGCAAGGAAGTTCTTCTTTGTCTTAAGCAGCATGGCGAAATACTTTGTGCAGTCATCTGTTAGCTTATTGTTGAACAGCCTGTGTAAATAAACGTTTACTTTAAAAGAAAAAAAAGCCGAACTTCTTACACCTTGTGTAAGACATTAAGAATTGAAAATAGAATGTATTTTATTTATTTATTTATTTATTAACTCACGCTATTTTGGCAAAGCATTCGCAGTGCACTCCCTTCTCAACCAGTTTGCGTATTCCTTCATCAGATATGTTATTGTTTCTCAAGCTGTCAAGTTTAAAAGAAATAAAAGATGAAAATCTGTTAGTTTGAATGAATTCTATAAACATTAATACTATGCACAATAAAAAAAAAAAATTCCTCAATGTAGTGGTTCTCGGTTAAATCTTTCCTAGAATGAAACCCTCAGAATGTGTGAATAATTATACTTAAGTCGCAATGTTAATTTGCTTATGTTGAAGAAAGCTAGAATAACCTGTACATGAACATTCAAATAAACATTTATGGACCCCCTTTTTCTTGTTAAAATTGAAGTTAATGGTTTTAAAACTTGTTTTTTACTCTTAGAAGAAATCTTTAAATTTGGAGCCCCAAAAAAGGCTTTTCAGTTTGTCACTTTGGGGTCAACCTGCCAGTTCTCTTTCTTTCAGAAGCTAATAATATTAAAATAAGTAATGATTTTCCCCAAATGTGTACTACGGGAAGTAGTTAATATATATAATATATTAATAATAATATAAATAGATAATCGACAAAATACAGTATGTGTGGTACAATAATAATTCAACATTTAAATGAATTTAATTAAATTCATTTAAAGGTTTGCCAAAGAATGTATATTCTTACTAGAGGGAGTGACAGACATGAAGACATGGCAGGAGTTGTTCCAATCCCACATCTCCCACTGAGTTGAAGTCCAGCTGTAATCCAATAGGATTCTGCAGGTACCTGAGCACATAAGCCAGAGCGGTGCATTCCACTGGCCCAATATTACAGTAAATTAGCTTCAGGTGCTCTACTTCTAGTTTGGCTACTGCATCCTTAGCAATCTCGCTTTCTTGCATTTCATAGATGCACTTAATTAGCCAAACAAAACTTGGCATGGCGTGCATGCTCTTCTTTTCACCCTTCACTGGCGGCGGGATTGATTTAAAATGCCTCTGTAAACCTTTAGACAAACACTTCATGACTTGTTTGGATTTTTTCTCGAGCAAGACAGAAGGACATATTTGTAGAAGACTGCGATAGCGCTGGGACAGAAGTCCTGCAACAAACGCTGATGTGATCTTCAGGTTTGGGGCCTCAGCTTCACTGCAGTATTTAACTACAGGCCTCACGCAATGTAGAAGACAATTGTGATTAAGAACGGCTGGCTGCTTGCACTGGAAGAGATTTTGGATAACAGAGCAATTGTCATTGTTGTTGAGAACAATATGAAGAGCAGCAAAGAAGCACTGCATGGTTATATGCAGGAATTCAAAATGTTTGCAGTCAGAGTAGTCTGAGAGGTCCTTACAGTGTATAAGGAATCCCAGATCAATGTCCTGCTCTGTGATGCTACATTTCTGTAAGAGTGACTCTGTGAATATGTAACAGGAAGTCTCTAAACCCTCCAGGGCCAATACTCCCAGTCGTTTTATTGTCTCTAGATGTTCCTGTAGCCATCCCATTCCCAAAGTTCTTTGTTGTTGGGGCCTCCGTTTCTGGAAGAAATGCTTTAGAACCATAAGGTACACATCAGTAACCGTCTGAGGGCTGCCTTCCCCGAACCCGAGCAACTCTTTGTAACACTTTGATATAATCCAGCAGAAAACAGGAATATGGCAGAGCCCAAGCAGAACTGTGTTAGCCTTGAGGGACTCTACAACCCGATTAGCGACACTGGCATCTTTGTGGTGTTTTCTCACAAAGTTATCAATTCCCTCAGGAGAGAAACCCTTGGCCAGAACTTCCTTGCGGAGATACTGCTTCAAAGATTGATCCACTGCTTGGGGCCTGCTGGTTACCACCTTCTTTACCCCTTTCATTAAGGTACCCTGAAGTAGATTGAAAAGCAGAGTATGTACAGGTGCTTGCTGTGTGGGGCAGCAATGGCGCTCTTCATCTGAGAAGGTGTGCCTAAATTCATCAAGGCCATCAAAGGTAAAAAGAACTAGGTGAGGGTGGTCAAGAATAAACTGGAAGATTTCATCTTGACCTTTGTCTGGCCAGCAGCAGTGTAGGAACAGGAGCTCTTTTAGGGAAAGTATTCTCTGCTCAGCATTTAGTTTACGGCAAGTAAAAGGGAACAGCATCAGAATATCTGTTAGCATGGTACCTTGAGCCCACAGCAGGTGCAGCCTCTGCAGCAAGGTACTCTTACCATTACCTGCTTCACCAGAAACAAGTATAGTGTCTGCTTCCTCATTAAGAGTCCCAAGCAGACCAACCACATCTTGTAGCCCCAGAGCTGTGACCTCTCTGTCACTTTGCACCACTTCTAGGAGGACATCAGTATAGATATCATCTAGGGAAAATCTGCTATTTCCACCATAAGTGCTGAGATAGTACGACTGGGCCTTAACAGAACTGCAAAGCTTCTTCTGGTAAAGAAGGCATTCTGGGGAAGGGAATCATGAGGAAACACAAATTAACAAAAATGTTACTAATGCATTGCTGTCCATTACAACGATCCAAAGGTCATGCTTTCTACTACAGTATATACCCTGCTAGCACAATGTGAACTTAGGGAAAAAAAAGAAGGAATGACCAAATGAAAAGTAAAAAAAGCAACTTTTGATTGAGTTCATGACATTATTGATCAAACACTTAACAAAAACTTAAATTCCTCCTTGCTCACATCTATTGTTATGCAGATAAAAGTAAACAAAACATTTAATTGATATGACAAATGTTTCAAACCACCCTTCAACATCATAAGTTAAATGATAAGTCAATTGAAGTCAATTGTGGTAGATCCTGTTTGACAGTCAAACAGGGAGGACAAGCATAAACATAACAAGTGAAAACTGCATACATACCAGTCGAGAGTTGTTTTTCTTCTTTTACACGTTGTGCCTTACTGTCTATGTGCTCTAGACACTGCAGTAAAGCATGCGCAGCACCCTCCCCTCTGAACCGCACTTGGTCTAACAACTTCCTAACCTAACCAGAAACATAAGCACAATGTAACTGAATTTGTCACAGCAGAATACAATGGATTGGTCCAATCTGAGTATATATTGCTTACCTTCTGTGAACATGTGTACACCGGTAACAGAACTTCATCAAAGTCTTGTGAAGTAAGGCAGCCAGATTCCATGAGTGCCTCCAAAACCTCATCCAGATGGTCCCGAATCTTCTTCACCAGTGCTGGCCTGTCAATCAACAAAGCCTCACTGGATCTTGTGGGAGTCTTCTTGATGTCCTCTGGCCTTGAATTACCTTTCTCAAAGCAAAGTCCAACTTTCTGGGCCTCAGGTAAGATTTGCTCAATAGCTGCCAGCAGCAGACTGCATGCCTCTTCACCTTTGCTGTACACTAAGTCCATAAGGTCTCTGGTTTTGGAGCAGAGGGGTTTAGTAAGGCCCTGGACATTGTGGTAGTCTTCCCAAATGAGGACATCCCAGGACAGCAGCAAGTCAAGCACAGAATCCAAAGGTTCAGCAGTGCCACTGCAGCATAGTGCTTGTAAAAATTCGGTTCTCTGCTTTAGCACCAGCTGCTGTGCACACATGACTTTGCTTCACATGTATATACTGCTTTAAATGGTAGTTAGTATGTTTTAGAACTGCACAATAACATTTCTGAAAAAAAAAAATGTCTAAAAAAATATAGTGCAGCTTACTGCACCATCTTTAGAAAACAGAGGTGATGATGACATTGTAACGAATAACATACAATGTTGTTCAACCCTAGTGCATAACTGTTCATAAGTGCAAGACGTAACAGACCTCAATTTGAAAGAAGATGGAAAAGGTAGCCACAAAACTGTAGTTAGATAAAGGATGGTACAATAGTACACAGAAGGTAATCATGTCACCGAGGAATAACAGACTTCCTTCAAACTAAAGAACAACTTGAAAGTTTGGTTGTCGCAAAAGAAATAAAATGTTCAACATGAAATCATGAGGTAACAGTCCTCCAAATGACCACAAAACGCATTTAGAAGGGTCCTAAATATTTAAAAGAAATTACAGTAAACAGTTTTTTAGGCCAAAAAATGAATTTACAATTCTATGAATTAATCAGAAGTCCCTCAAGTAACAATCCTCCTTTTAACTACAGGATATAAAATATAACTCAGTGACTTAAAGACCAAAAGAGAATGTATTTATCTGAATGTTGCTCAGCTCCATGTCCACACTGAGAGTCAGCAAGAGTCACATAAATATCACATACTTGAATGATCACATCATAATGTACCTCCTCTCTTCCTCCTCTCTTCAGTCCATCGCATTTAATATATTAGCCGAAGTACGACAAATGCCATAAACAAATAAAAATGGTTCTCTCCCAGTCCACAATCTAGATACTATTTCTAGATGTTGATAATAGGGAAGTGTAGACAGTGTGTTGACACACCCCTCAGTCCGAACTGACTATAAACGCTCTCATAAATCTATAATCATGCAATACAGTTTAAGATTGAAATACCTGCTGACAAGTCTGAAACAGCAGATCTGTGAAGAAGATCAGTGATCTCCAGCTGTTCCACCGAAACATCTCAACACGTGAACTCGCTCCTGAGCTTCTTCCTCATTCCACAGCTGATGCATTGCATGGAACTGAGTCAGTCCATATGCAGATTTTTGTTTATGGAACTGAGTTAGTCCATATGCAGATTTTTGTTTATGGATATAATAAAATAATAATAACCTGTATGTTTATCCTTCGTGTGATGACACAGAGATATTTTTCCCTTTGCTGTAGTGAGGAATGAACTGAAAGTGAAACAGCAACAAGTATACAATGGAACCGGAAATGAGACGATTACATACAATGAATAGTGTATTTGTTTGTTTGTTTGTTTGCTGCTTTTTTTTTTTTTTTTTTTTTTTAGCTTGCTTGCTTGCTTTTTTATTTGTTTGTTTGCAATTTTTATTATTGGTAATTTTGTTTGTTTGTTTTGTGATTATGTGCATTTTTGGTGGGTCAGACTAGTTTTTACATTATATTTATACATTATACCTTATAGTACAATCTAATGTCTTAATCAGCAATCAGGAAAATCCTAACAGAAATATCAGGACATAATGAACTCAAATATATTGTTGGATAAAACGGTTATAACATATCAAAGATGCATTATGAAAAAAAAGAATAATCTAACTTTGCAAGCTGTTACAAAAAAGTATAGTTCAATCTACACTGAAGGACCAAACTGACCAAAAATACACTTTTGTTATTTTGAGCAAAAATTGTGTAAAGATATGAATGTATCTAATTGAATATCTTTGATTTTGAGTCATGCAGTGACTGTTATTCAATATAAAATAATCTTATGAGGACTATGGATGGATTATTGATACTGAGTATGAATATTGGGGGTCTGGAATTAAGATATGAAAATACCTGAAACGTTGTGCAATACTTGTATTATACACTAGATGGAGCACGAACACTGTGACCAAAAACTTTCTTCTTTTCCCATAAGTATCTGAAGTTTCCCTACTGTTCATGTAAAACCTGTTTTTAGCAAAAGTATCGAATATAAAGTATACAGTTAGAATATACAGGATATACAATTAAAATAATATCTTTCCCTGAAATATATTTTATATATATATTTTGCCTTGTCAGTCCAGAGTGATATTAATGTACTGCAAAGTAGTTTCTTTATAGATTTTTGAAATCTTTCAGAGTAATATATTTTATCATTTGCATTACAGGCTGCTTTTTTAAAACATATAGATTAATTACAAGCATCTACCACAAGTGCAAACAGTAGCATTGTGCATATGAACAAGTGCAATTACATTTGTAAATATATGTAAAACAAATATAAAAATAGAATACAGGCGATAAATATGAGCAACAGTAAAAACATAAACTATATTGCCGAACGATTTGGGTGACCTGATCTTTCCTGCTATATGTGGTTCTTTTCCAAACTGTTGCCACAAATCTGGAGGCACTCAATTGTACAGAACGTCTTTAGATGCGCTATAATAAAATTTTGCATTCACTTGAACTTGAAAACCCAAACCTGTTCCAGCATGGCAATGCCCTTGTGCACAAAGTGAGCTCCATGAAGATCTGGTTTACATGCTTTGGAGAGAAATATCTTGAGTGGCCTGCTATAGAGCTCTGATCTCATCCCTACTGAACACCTTTGGGATGAATTGGAACACTGACTGCACCCCAAGCCTCCTCACCCTATATCAGTACCTGCCTTTCATAATACACTTGTGGCTAATGAAAACAAATATCCATAACCACACTCCAAAATCTAGTGGAACATCTTCCCAGAAGAGTGAAGGGAATTATAAGAGCAAATTGGGACCAAATGTGGAATGCAATGCTCAAAAATCACATACCATACTTATGACCAGGGGACCCAATACTTTTGGCAATATAGTGTATTATAAAAATGTATGTAAAAATTATATATATGTATATACAATATGTTTATGGATGTGGTGAGGGAAGACATGCAGGTAGTTGGTTTGAAAGAGACAGATATAGAGGACAGGGTGGTACGGAGACGGATGATCCGCTGTGGCGACCCCTAACAGGAGCAGCCGAAAGAAGAAGAAGAAGACATACACAATGTGGACACCTGACCACTAAAACATTTTTTTTGACAACCCATTCCACACTTAGTCCCCATTTGCTCCACTCTTCTGGTAAGATATTCCACCCCATTTTGCAGTGTGTTTGTGTAAATTTAGTAAAGTCAAATGCTTTACTATAGGGTGAGGAAGTCTGGGGTGCTGTCAGCAATCCAATTCATTCCAGAGGTGTTGAGGTCAGAGCTCTTTTGCAGGCTTATGAAGATCTTCCACTCAACCCATGTCAAATCTATATAATAACCTGCTTTGTGCACTGGAGCATGTCGTGAGGCTAGAATGGTGCAAGTTGGACTTTATTTTTAGCTTTAATGTCACTCTTCACTTTAATTAAAAATAATTTTCTTATTTATTCTTAAAGCAATTCTATAAACAAGCCTTTTTACATTGCCTTAATTTACTCATTACTGCATGCTAAATTTAAATTAAAAACAGAAGTGTAAACAGTGGTCTATGTGTGCATGGTAAAAAACAAAAAAACTGCATTTTTTTAACCATTGTCTAGACTGGGAGGGTGTTCCCTGTGTGGCCCATACAACACATCTAAGATCTGAGGGTGTGAAAAATTCAAGCCAGTTCTTTGCTGTCAGCGGGCTCTGTGCTGTCCATGCTTTTTTTTTCTCTCCACTGTCCCAAGACCATTCTTGTTCTCTTACCCACAACAGAATGAATCGTTTTCTTTTGTCAGATCTGTCTAACTGTGGCCTGGCAATGACACATGCTCAGCTATAACCAGAAGACAGACGCTCTGGGAGGAATTAAGCCTGACTTTGCCACATACAGTACACTGCACATGAAGTGCAAGCTTGTGCAGTTTTGTTTTACAGCTTGTCAGTTGTACACTATTGAGCATTCTTCCGTCTGACAACTGTTGAAAATCCTACATGGTTCCATTCAACTAAGAAGCATCCAATGTGGCTTTCATCATTGGTGGTCCGTGTGCATTACTGCAGGCTGTGGGGACGTTTTGAAGCGGGAACTAGAGACTGTTTTTGATTGTCAGCCAAAGGATGCTCAGGGACTTATTCCTCTCTTATGTCTTGTCACCTCCTAAGATCGATGTTGCTTCTTTTTATGTTGTTGACCTTCCACAAATGTCATGAACACTTCCCGTTTGTTTACTAGCCTACTATCTTCATTTTTCATTAAAGCAATTTTTGGTCATTTTGTGATAAAGTGTAACAGATAACTACAAAATAGTCTAAAGAAATGTTTTTTAATTGAAAGTCTTTACAGACTTCTCTGAAGAAAACAGTACCAAACTCCTTTCTGTAATCTTTAATAAGAGGAGCACAATTGTATAGGATTGTGGACACTCCCTTGCACATACAACATTTTTTACATTTAGATTTAAGGCATTTAGAGGACACTTTTCCAGAGCGACGTACAAAAGTGCTTTGAGTCTCTATCAATGAATAAATCTACACTGGTACGTAAGATTCCAAACTTAAGATAAATAAGCCTATAACTCTGTTGAGAGGGTTTTTTTTAACAACAAACTTGGAAAGTATTAAGTACTTCAGTACTGGAAAATGTGGAAAATGTTAAGCGCTTCAGGAAGAGGTAGGTCTTTACCTCAGTGCCAAAACAGAGAAGAGCCTTGAAGTATACTTACCTCTTACCCTGAGAGAAGGTGAGACCAGTCAAGCGGAGCTGGAGGATCTCAGCAGCATGATGCAGTGCGTGATGTGATGAGGTCACTGAGGTAAGATGGTGTTGGTTTATTTTTGGCTTTGTAGGCAAGCATCAGTGTTTTAAATGTGATACATGCAGCTACCAGAGGGAGCGCAGCAGTGGGGTGGTGTGGGAGAACTTTTGGATAATTTCCAGTGGACGAATAGCGTTTAGAGGTGGACCTACCAGCAGAGAGTTTCAGTAGTCTAGTCTTGAAATAAGAAGAGACTGAACAAGTACCTGAGCAGCCTGTGTGGACAGAAATGATCGAATCCTTCGGATGTTGTAGAGAAGAATTTAACAAGAACGAGATACACTAGCAACATGTGAGGAGAAGGACAGTTGATAGTCCATAGTTACCCCAAAGTTGCGAGCAGAGTTATGAAGAGTTAGCTTCTTTTTTTTCAAACTTCTGTATAGTCTTATCTTTGCTTACAGTATTTGCACTTTCATCTGTAATGCAACAGGATCAAAATGGTCACTGCATTACATTGCCTTTGTGTCCCTCAACAGTTTCTCTTTAGATTTGTTTTTGGAATAATGATCTTGTAATGATATTGTATTTGCAAATCCATTTGAAAATCTAAAACGCTTTTTCCTGTAGGAATGAACCATCTGATCACCATCTCTGTACCCCGCAACATCGTATTTATGCAATAAATGGACATTTGGTGCAACCCAGATGAGGATGTGGTTCCCTCTTGAGTCTGGTTTCTCTCAAGGTTTCTTTCTTATACCATCTCGGGGAGTTTTTCCTCGCCACAGTCGCCACCGGCTCGCTGATCAGGGACAAACTTACAAAGAACATATTCATTTTTTATCACCACATTATCTGTGTAAAGCTGCTTTGAGACAATGTTCCTTGTTAAAAGCGCTATACAAATAAATATTAATTGAATTGAATTGTGGAATTTTACAGTCAAGACTTGATGTTGGTATCAATACTGTGCCATATATTGTTTTGTGAGAAAATGTAATTTCAATAAGAATTTGTTTATAATCTTTAAAGAAGAGACATTGCCGAATGAAAAATCTACTTCTGAGTGACACTGAAAATAATAACAGTATGCAGGTGTAGAAGAGTAAAGACATGCAGTAGAATATGTGTTGAAGGAATGTTCAGATTGAGTCCTGGGATAAGTTTTATGATCTTTCTGATTACAGCAGTGGGTTCTTAGTTACAAATATACAACATCAAAGAAAGATTAGACAATGGCAAGTATGAGACTTAGTCATAAAATATTTTAAGGAAGAAAACTTATTAGTGTTTTAGGTTCTAGTGTTTAGTGTTAGGTTTACTTAGACAGGTTTAGAAAAAGGCAGACAGACATACAGACAGACAGACAGACAGACAGACACACAGAGAGAGAGAGAGAGAGAGAGAGAGAGAGAGAGAGAGAGAGAGAGAGAGAGAGAGAGAAAGAGAGAGAGAGAGAGAGAGAGAGAGAGAGAGAGAGAGAGAGAGAGAGAGAACTTTATCAGCTATGCCTTTGCAACCCCAATTCCAAAAATGTTGGGACAATGTGTAAAATGTATATACTGTATATAATTTGCAATAATTTGCAAATCTCATAAATTCATATTTTATTCACATATTCATATTTCAACAAGACAATGTTAACTACATACTGCATCCAACACAATAGCATGACTTCATAATAGAAGAGTCCAGGTGCTGCACCTGCCTGCAGTCTAAAGCTTTCACCATTTGACACCCAGAAATGTTGAGCAGATAGAATCCTGTATCAGACACATATGGGACAACATTTCTCCCCCAAAACTTCAGCAACTGGTCTCCTTAGTTCCCAAATGTAAACATGGTAAACATGACCAACGTTTTTGAGACGTGCAGCCATCAAATTCACAATGACCTTATTGTTTCCTTGAAATGGGATATATTCTCAGTTGAAACATTTACATATTTTTGTTGAATTGTGAATAGAATGTGAATTTATAAAATTTGAAATTTATATATATATATATATATATATATATATATATATATATATATATATATATATATATATATATATATATATATATATATATAGCAGAGTGTCCCAATTTATTTAGATTTGGGGTTGTGCACTGTAGTAGTTGAAATGAGTGATGTTTTGATTGTTTTGGCGGATTATGATGATGATATGCGTATTTTCTGCAATTTCGCTTCTGTTGTCATTTTTGCATTTGTTTACCTGCATTAAAACTCAGTCTCTTTCCTGATTCCTGCCATTTGCAGTTACATTTAACTGTTTCTGAGTGGCTAAGTATCTGAAAAGGGGTTAAAAAAAACTCTTGGTAAATTTATTATATATGGCAGATGTACGTCTACAGTTAAGATCATTTAGACATGTTCTGGGAAGAGCATGTCAGAAGGTTGATTCATTTCTCCATTTGTATAATCTTCCTCTTATGTTCAAGCTTCACGCTTCCATTGACATACATTGAAATGGGAAGTCAGAGAAGATTTTTTTGAACACATTTTTAAGTTGGTTCACATAAGTTACTAGACTAAGTCTCTTATATAAACCAAAAGCTGGTTTATTTTAGCTAATTTAACTGCATTAGGAACATGACATGATTGATACTGGAAAAACCGGTGACACTGAAAAATAAATGGAAGGGTTTCAAAAGTACGCGTTTGATACTATTTGTAATTTTAACACATTAATCAAGATGTTACATTCGTAAAACATTGTGCAATGAAGTAAAAACAATGGCTTGATATTTAGAGAACACAACACAAGTGAACAAGTCAGCCAATTAATCCACTGGGTATTCACTTACTCACATCTAGAAGCCTTTTTTAACCAGGGGTGGACAGTAAATAAGTAAATGTAATTATTTACTGTACTCAAGTAGCTTTTCACATATCTATACTTTTCTGAAGTATTTCTATTTGGGGAGACTTTAACTTTAACTTCATATTTGTCACATATACATAACAGCACAGTGAAATTTGTTCTTCACATATCCAGCTGGGGTCAGAGCGCAGGGTCGGCCATGATACGGCGCCCCTGGAGCACAGAATATTAAGGGCCCAAGTGTGGCAGCTTGGCGATATCGGGGCTTGAACTCTCGACCTATAACCCAGCACCCTATCCACTGAGCCACCACTTCCCACTAGGTGAGGTGCTACTCCATTACACACACACACACACACACACACACACACACACACACACACACACACACACACACACACACACACACATACTCTCTCTCTCTCTCTCTCTCTCTCTCTCTCTCTCTCTCTCTCTGTCTCTAATTTACATTTACAGCTACTGCCATTTCTTTGGAGATGGAAGAAAACCAAGAGGACCCAGAGGAACATGAACAGAAACTCCACATAGACAGTACTATGGATGGTACATGGAACAAACTCAGGCTGGAACCTGGGGCTCTGTATCTGTGAATTAAATCTAGACTATGAGCAAATTAGCTCATCAGATTGTGCTCTCTGTTAAAATTCGTTCTTCTGTTTTACAACGTTTAATTTGTGTCCTCTCAACAGTCTCAGAGACACAAAACTAATCAATGCCATAGCACAACAATTCCATTTCAGTGCCATCAAACAAGATCAAGTGCCTTGTTCTTGTGTCGTTTGATCAGCCTTCAGTCACAGTAAATTAAAAGCATATCAGCAGTTTTCCATCATTGCAGGACATTGCGAGGTTTCCTATCCACGAGATGCTCCTTTGAGGCGGCCGACAGAAGATCAAAGATGCAGAGGAGTCGACAGTCTCGCTGTCTGATGTTGGCACCAATAACGGACCGAGCGGTACAATGGCTTCAAACGGATAAAGCAGGGAAGCTGATAAGCGACGTCCTAATTGACTGGAGTCGCCGCAAAATTGGTAGCCAATTAGCCGAGGGACACGAGGGTTTAAAAGGAAGAGGGGATCAAATGTCTCTTGACGAGAAAAGGGTGCAGTCAAAGGAGGTCCTGTACAGACGAGCATCTGCATGTGTGTATTGGTTTTTAATTGACGAGAAGATTAAAGCTGACTCCTGAGACTTTCTTTTGCAGCTAAAGATAGATAAGGAATGAGAGAATGAGAGATAGAGAAAAAGAAGCGGGTCTGGGGGGCAGGGTTCAGAGTAAGCTCTGACTCCTGCTGGGTGCGCCGCCACTCAAGATGGCTCCTACTTGTTGGACATTCATTATCAAACCCGGTTTGCTCCTTTCATCTCCTGCTCGGCACAGCTCGCCACGCAAAATACAGAGGCACCTTGCAGCTTGACATCCTCCCATTCACGCTGTACCTTAAACAGCATGCTGCCACATCAAAGCTGCCACGTTCGCTTTGATGTTGCGAAAAAGAAAGAGGCCCCAATGATCTACGAAAAAAACCAATGGAACTTTTTTGGAGTCTTTCTCTCTTTCTTCCTCTCTCTCATTCGCTATCGACCCACATTAGTGACCATTTTTCACTACCTGGTTGCACCTAATATAACTGACAATGTCCTACCATTTATTGTGATCAATTCTGAATTCATCCGTTCAATCCAATCCAATCATTTAGAAGTGCAATTCATTTCAGGGTGATCCTCACCCCAATTTAGACTCAGATTCCCAGGAGCCGATTGGAGTGAAACCTGATCAGTTTTTCTGCTATTGTAGCACAATCACCTTAAGATCAAGTGCATTCTGAGATGCTTTTCAGTGGTCACTGTAGCCTCACTGTTAGCTTGCACCAGTCTGGCCATTTATTGTATATCTCTTGTATATATAAGGCACTTGCTGCTCACTGAACTTTTTTTGCTTTTCGTACCATTTTGAAAAGACGAACTCTGGAGTCTGTTGTGTGAAAAAATTTCCAGGAGCGATGAAATTCCAACATTTACAACATTTACATCATTTTTTGCATTGTGCTGTTGTTGCCACATGATAAGCTGAGTAAGTAAAAGCATAAAGGAATAATAGCAAGATGGTGTACATAATAATACATACATAAATATATGTGAACAATTTGGACGAAATGGACTTGTGCATTTGCGATTTTCTTACTGCTGCACTCCTTTAGTGTTGTGCTGTTGCTGTTGGTATTCTTTGTCAAAAATCTTGTTTGTTGTTGTGTTTTGGTTTAAAATGTTTTTTTTTTCTGCTGTTAATTTTTGTGTTGCATGTTGATTAAGCCTTTTGGTGTTACTTTTGTGGTGTTACTTTCGTTATTTTTTATAAAAAAAATTTTTTTGCTGTCATTTCTGTATTGCTGCTGGATTTAAGATGTACAAACTACTTAAGATGTCGAGCATATTTTGAGCTTTCGGCTTGTATATACAGTACAGACCATAAGTTTGGACACACCTTCTCATTCAAAGAGTTTTCTTTATTTTCATGACTATGAAAATTGTAGAGTCACACTGAAGGCATCAAGGGCTATTTGACCAAGAAGGAGAGTGATGGGGTGCTGCGTCACCGGACCTGAACCCAATCGAGATGGTTTAGGGGTGAGCTGGACCGCAGAGTAAAGGCAAAAGGGCCAACAAGTGCCAAGCATCTCTCGGGAAACTCCTTCAAGACTGTTGGAAAACCATTTCAGGTGACTACCTCTTGAAGCTCATCAAGAGAATGCCAAGAGTGTGCAAAGCAGTAATCAAAGCAAAAGGTGGCTACTTTGAAGAACCTAGAATATGACATATTTCAGTTGTTTCACACTTTTTTGTTATGTATATAATTCCATATATAATTCCACATGTGTTAATTCATAGTTTTGATGCCTTCAGTGTGAATCTACAATTTTCATAGTCATGAAAATAAAGAAAACTTTTTGAATGAGAAGGTGTGTCCAAACTTTTGATCTGTACTGTATATATTTTTTTGCCTGGAAAACCCTGGAGTATTTTTAATACAGCAATATAGAAGGCATTCCTATGTGTACTTGGACGTGTAACATACACAAACAAGTTTTAAAAAATGATAACTTTTTCATCCCTTCAGCCTCTCTGGCCTGCACTTTTTATGTGACCAGTAAAACATGCGGCTGTGTTTTTCCCCCTTCACTAAAGGTACCTAATTTCCCTCTTTAAAGCTGTAATTAGAGAGGAGCCCATGTTTTCTTTTTGCCCTGCAGCACTTTTATTCTCTTCTTTCTCCCATTTGTAATCACCTGCTATTGTTAATTATGGCATCACATGCTTTGACTGCTACTGTATTAGTACATTGTTGAAGAAGGCAGTTTAGCAATTATAATTGGAAAAGTGTGTGTTTGTTCTTAGGATATTTACTTTATTTATGGGTGAGAAGTAATTCTGCAGTAGCAGGCATCATTGTTTTTTTTTTCTGTAAAATCTTGCACATTACAAAGCCATTTTAGTAAGAAAATGGACAATTGCAAGTAGAACTGACCTCTTGTTTAACATCTGAAACAGATTTGTATGCGAATATCTTGGGAGAATGTACTGGAAAAGATTGCGGTCGTTCTTTGCTCCTTTTAAAAAGTTGTGTAAGAGCAGCTGCTGAGCACGCCGAGCCTGTTTTTGGAACGCGGCAGTTAATTCGGTGTCTCTGAAGGTTGAAGAGCCTTTGAACAGCGATTATTTATGTCTTGGTGGTTCCAGTAAGGGGAGGATGAAAAGATTCTTGATAGGATGCAGGTGACATGTACATCCTCCGTGTCATTAGTACTGTCAATGGGAAACAGGGATCTCTCTCTCTCTCTCTCTCTCTCTCTCTCTCTCTCTCTCTCTCTCTCTCTCTCTGTCTCTCTCTCTCTCTCCCCCACTCAGCAAATGCAACACAGAACATTTAATTAAGACACATGTCAGCATCACTACTTTTTTTTATATCAGCAGTATTTGAATGAGTGAAGTTCTGTCAGCAGCTTTGCATCCTAATTCACTGAACTTGACAATTATAACCCCCCCCCCCCCCCCCCCAACCTTTCTCTTGTACATAAAAGCATGCATCACCAATTAGCTTCATTTCCTATCTTGCTCTCTCTCTTACTTTTTTATGCTTTGGAGCCTGAAAGCATATTACAACGATTTCCATTATCCTGAAACAGCACTTTGAAGTTTCCAGACACGGAAAGTCAAAGAGAAAAAACTCCACTTAGACTAAAATGTTCAAAGCTGCTAAATACAGTGCAGCAGATTTTATATTTATATTATCATCAAATTGCATTTATTTGTTTTTGTATTCCACTTTTCTGTTCACTGGAGTCGATCATGGAGTTGTGCATGTTGGACATTTATTATCAATCGAGGAGAATCTTAAGTTGAAATGATGGAGATAAAGTGCAGTGAAACTTCTAAAAATTTAAACTTGTATCTTCAAGTAACTACAAGTAAGTGCTTCAATATATAGTAAATATAAATGTGCTCCCTTTTAAACTTAAAAAAGTCTAAGTACACAAGTATTTGCCTTCAAATGTGCTTAAGTATCCAAAGTACTATAATTTTTGATAGCTAATGTTCTTTTATCATGTATGTCACAAGACTCTTTGCTTAATCAATTCAGTTTATGTGTAAAGACTTTAATAGTACTCTCAGCATACCAACCTAATTAATAGAATGATATTAATGAGTTAAACACTGATTATTACCTATTCAAATTATTATGAGCCCTAAACCTTCTTTTCAACTACTTAAATAAATATTGTAAATAAGGCCACGGTGTTGTGGCAAGTTACAGTCAGGAGTTTCATTTATTATCATTTATTTTTCTTAAAATGTTCTGCCTGCTGTTGAACAGATGCTGAACTGTATGTTGATGATAAATAGACACCACCAACCAGCAAACAAAACAAGTTCAAAACAGAGTGCACGCTCAACCCTGATTGGTGGCTTGCTGTGTGTTTGAACAGTTGTGTTTATCCACTAATAAATAAAAAGTTACCTCAGATTTTGCAAAGTTTTGTTCAGTAAACAGTACGATATTTGATTTTGAAATAAAGTAAAGTCAAAGTAAAAGTAAAAGTGTTCCCAAAGGAAAATACTTCAGTAAAGTAGAAATATGCCAAAAACCTACATAAGTACAGTAATGAATTACAATTACTTTGTTACTGTCCACGAGTGTTTACTGATCCCTTATATATCTCTATTTACTAGGGGTGTAACGGTACATGTATTAGTACCAAGATTTTCAGTACAAGGCTTCAGGTTCGGTCACATGTGTACTAAATGCAATCCTTTCGCGTGCAGAACATCTGAGTTTGCTCAGGCACGTATAAAGTGGAGGACCGCAAGTTTGTTCCGTCTCCCCCTCGCACTTTGAGCATTTTTTAAAGTTTATACTTTAAAACTTAAGCATAAAAAAAAGCATAAACAACAATGCCCTGAGGGTATAAAAAAGAAACTAGAGTTAGTGTAGTGTATTTGTGGTTACTAACCGAAAATAAGATTTGTTTTGTGCATGCATGAAAAGCTAACGAATCAATAGCGCTAGCAATAGCCGCTAACCAGGAAGTGGCTAGAGGCAAATGCTAGTGATATGGATTCAAGATTCTTTATTTGTCACAAACATATTATATGCAGGATCCAAATCAGTAAAATGAAATGTTGAAACAAATAAAAAATCTTACATCTTAAAATCATAGCGCTAGAATTAGCCGCTTCCTGGTTAGTGGCTAACGCTTGTGCTATTGATTCTTTAGCGTTTTATGTCCAGCTTCAAGTATTTCTCTTAAAAGGAAAAGATTCTGACAATTCTGCATATCAAAAGAGTGAATGAATGAAGGATGGAAGAAATAAAGACATTTGTCTTCTGAAATAAGCAAAACAATAGATCATATCTTTAGAAAATTAAATATTAAATCTAAAACACACACACACATATATGCACACACACTCACACACACACACTTACATACACATCTGTTACCCAAATGTGAACTATCTAATACATTTCTTTCCATTTATTTAATTTTATTTCATTGATTACTCAATTTAATCAATATAAAAAAGTGTATTGCATTAATTAGATTTGTTTTATTTTTTATTAAATATTATAAATATTAATTTATATATAATAATTTTATGATTCTATATATTATTTTATATATTATATATGATTCATCACAAATATAAAAAAAAATATAAAATAAAAAATAACAAGCAATTTTATGTTCCCCTAACCATACCGAAATTTATTCGAACCGTGACTTAAAAACTGAGGTACGTACCGAACCAAAAATTCTGTGTACCGTTATACCCCTAATTAAAAATGTATGTATATATACAGTATATATATATATATATATATATATATATATATATATATATATATATATATATATATATATATATATATATGTTGAAGTGCTTAATTTCTCTAAACCAAGAATGAATTTTTTTTTTTTTATTAACATCACAACATCTTGCATTTTAGCCATTATTAGTTACTTTATCAGAGGTGTTGGTGGGAATGCCTCTACAACAAATTTTATCTTAAAACTTCTCTAATATTAAACCTTTTGCTAATTGTTTGTCTGAAAAAGAGGTAAATGAATTAAACAGGAAGGAATCAATTTAGGAATGCTGTTTCAGACATTTGACCATGCCATGACCTTTATCCTGTTTGAAAAAGTTTTCAAATCAAATTGGCTGTGTACTATGACATTTTTATATACATCCTTAACACATTCAAGCACTTATTGAAAATCTCAATCACTCATTCTTCTGGAAAATATTTACTTTTTAAATAAATGTTGTCTTTAATAAAATTTCCATTTAACCCATCCAGTGCAGTTTTGATTGTTTTGAAACAACACAGTATGAACACAGTCTTATTGAAATTCCACCTTTAATACAAGTGTTGCTGTCTTGGCACAGACTGACTGCCATCAGCTACTGTGAATGATACTAGTTACAAAAAACACTATGGGATGGAATATTGTTTTAAACAATGGGAACAAATACCTGGAAAACAAAGAATCAGGTAAGAATATGTATATAGGTGTGGAGTTATATGACCTTTTTCTGTTATATGACTAATACTATTGAGTTTTATCACTAATAATAATATAATGATGATAGCGATGCAATTTTTGCTATGCAAGGTCCTTCAGTATCATTAAGCATGAGACAAGAAAACACTTAAAAACATCTTTAAAGGTAACCCCCCAAACACACACACACACACACACACACACACACACACACACACACACACACACACACACACACACACACACACAAACAGTCTGCAGTAGCACATGGAGTCATTAATCTTGCTCATGTAAGGGAGGAAAGGGCCGACACGCCCGGCTAAACTACACAGAGACAGACAGAAAGAAAGAGGGAGAACAGCTGAAGAGAACAATAACACATTAGTCTTAATGAGACCACCCTGAATCTGTGTTTTTGTGTGTGTGTGTGTGTGTGTGTGTGTGTGTGTGTGTGTGTGTGAGCCTTCCTCTGCTCCTGGCTCATAAACCTTACACCGCTTGACTTTCCTCCTTGTAAGAGAAGAAAAAAGAGGAAAGAGAAGTAGTTTCAAACAGCATCTATAAAACATTTGGACGCACAAATCTTATACTAATATGGTCATTGTTAAATTCATGCATGCTCTATCAATCCTCATACCATGCAACAGCTCATAAGACATTTCTTCTACATTATGTACACGCTGATATAAGCTTTTTAAGTTTTATAAGTTTTTATTATGTTTTTATTATTATTACTTATTACGTTTTTATAAGCTTTTTCTGTTAATTTTCTATCAAACATTTTAATAATTATTATTTTCTCACAATACACACAAGAATACTATCAAAGTAAATGTCCCTCTTGCTAGCTTTTCCCCAAACAGCAATAGTAAACAGGTAAATGTTGTCACATTAACTCTCGGGAGTACAATTGTGTCATTCTTGTTTATTTTCCAGTTAAATATTCCATGTTAAGAGATTAATATTTTCCCATTTGTTTGCCCAGGAGTCTTTATTTAACTATACATTTATTAAACACTATATAGGCTAAAGTACTCTCACATCTGACTTTTCCAGCTATAAGTGTTTCTTCCCCAAACTATTACCATAATGTTAAAGGCACACAATTCTAAAGGATATCAGATGATCCGGCTGTGGCGACCCCTAAAGGGAGCAGCCGAAAGAAGTCTTTGGATGCAGTACTATTAAACTTTCCCTTCACTTCGACTTGGAGACCCAGCCCTATTCCAGCATGACAACAGCTTACATGGCTTGGAGTGGAATATCTTAAGTGGCCTGCTATAGAGTTCTGACCTCAACCCTAATGGACACCTTTGGTATGAATTGGAACACAAACTGCACCCCTGAAAATGTCACCCCCCACCTTAAATCAGTACATGACTTTTCTAATGCCCTTGCAGCTGAATGAGCACCAATCTCCACAAGCACTAAAAAATCTAGTGGAACATCTTTCCAGAAGTTATTATTACAGCAAATAGAGACTAAATGTGGAATGGGATGTTTAACAATCACATACAAATCTCATGGTCAGGTGTCGACAAATTTATGATATATACACATGTATTGACAAAACATTTTGAAAGGTTTATTTTTCAATGCTACTCTACTTTTTTCTTTTTACCAACATTAGTTGCATTTCTACACCAAACCTTTAATAGAATCTCGAATGAAATTCTACTTTGTCTCAGCTCAATATCCAATTATTCTAATCAACACTATTAATATCACAATATTGGAATTCAATATTCTGAGTTTAAATGCTAATTTGTTATGAGTAAGGTGATGCAACACAACTTGAATTAAATAATAAAAAAAAGTGAACAAATCCTCTTTCAGCTCTAAACTCTTTAATTTAATCCTTGATGAAAACAGAACATTGTTAGTGACGCTACATTTCGCTTTTGTATCACATATAGGCAACAATTACAAGGAAACAAATGTAAATGTTTGATTCGTAAATGTTATAAATTTAGATTTTTACAGTAACAGTATTTTATGTTGATTTATTTGAACTTAATTTGACATTTATTTTGCTAGTTGTGATCCACAAAACATTTGAAACTTTACAAAAAGAGGCCACATAAAAAATGGCTTTGTATTCACTTTTTATGCTCACTACATAGACTATAGCATTTTTGCATTTACAATTACATTTACAGCATTTGGCACACGCCCTTAACCAATTTACAAATATCTTATTTATATAACTGAGCAGTGGAGGGTTACCCGCCTTGCTCACATGCCCAAGAGCGCCAGTTTGGTGTTGCTCGGAATTGAACTGAAATATATATATATATATATATATATATATATATATATATATATATATATATATATATATATATATATATATATATAATGATTTATTATTTATTTACTACACAGGACAGCCAGAGAAAATTCTAAACAATAAGTGCGCACTGAAAAATAATCACTAGTTACATGTAATGTCACCTTTTTATATTTCATTTTACAAAATGTGACATAATTTTGGACTTAAAAAATAAAATACGCTTTTAAAAAATGACTTTTTCAGAGCCCTTTTACTTAATGAAGTGACAAAAAAAAAAAATTGTGAAAGAAGATAGACATGAGATCTTAAATATTTCAATATGGATTTCTTTTCTTGCCTTTGAATACTGTATCTCTCACTCTCTCTATTTCTCTCACATACAGGCACACACACACACACACACACACACACACACACACACACACACACACACACACACATGACTTTTTACAACATTTTTGTAAGAAATCAAATTTGAAATCTTGTGGACAAAGTACATATCACAAACAGGGCTGCAAACTTTTGAAATCTAATATCCTTCGTGTAATTATCTTATTTTACATCACTCTAACGTGTTTTCTAGGATAACGAAGGAAACATCCGCAAAAACAAACAGCTGTCTTGCTGGTATAAAGTACATTTCTTTTAACACATTTTTCCAGGAGTGTACAAACTTTTGCACTCATTCATTCACACCATGCACAGATTCAAATTGCTTGAAAAAGGCAAATCTTCATACAGTATTCAGTATATCACTATATACTACTATCACTTCACTGTGCTATATGTCTTTCATACTTAGTGGTCTTTACAACAACAACAGCAACGACAAAAGAAAAATACTGAGATGCTGAAATCAGGGCTGAGAAAAAAACAAATATTTTACAAAAAGAATAAAATGACATTATATATTTTTTCACAAACAACAAAGTCTGTAGTATATGTATGCCATTTTCAAAATGTCTTAACTGTGAATTGGTGGTTTAATAGTAAAAATAAAAACAGAAAAAAAAATAGAAATACTAATCATCATTTTCTCAACAATTAAAATAATATTACTAGAGGTAGCAGCAGATTAGGATTTCTTCTTCCATGTTCTTCATGTCTTCCATGTTTCTTTTTTTTTTCCTCGTAGTCTTTGAAGCCGAGTCACGTATTGCATGAAGGGAACCGGGTCTGATCCGTCTCTTCTTTACAGAACGAATGAAGCCGCACCACAAGTGCTTTTTTCAAGTGGATTTCGAGTGGCAATAACACAGGATCAGCGTCGACAAGACACTGTAGGCAATATAGGCACATATATATATATATATATATATATACTGTACATACATGCATACATATTACATACACTACACACACACACACATACATACATACACACACACACACAGGAGATTATCTGTCTCTCCCTTTCCTTCATTGTTCACAACACTTTATTTAACAGTCATAACCGTCTTAAGGAACTTCACATCATTTATATTAAACTGGACCTCATGCAGAGATGCCTCACATGAGTTGCGTAATTTTCGGGTGAGAACATGTTCACAATGTATATTAGAGCGCAAACAAAATAATGTCATCCAAGAGGAAGAGAAAATAAAGTGAGAGATATAGCCCTTTCCTAGCCTGAAGTTCAGTCCAATCAAACCTCTTGCCCTTTTAAATACACATGCAAAGACGCACGGAAAACATGGTTCCTGCTGTCTGTCAGTCTCAGCTTGGCCATGTCCGAGCCTGTGCAGCTTCCTTTGCTCTGTCTCGCTCTGTCTGCTTATGACTGGTAGAAATGGTGGTAGTGGTAGTGGTGCTCATGATGGTGATGGTGTTCGTGCCGCTGTACCACCTGCGCCAGGCCGCCTTCGTACAGCACAACGCTGGGTAGCTCCCTCACCTGCTCCTTCTCCACCGCCTGTCCTGAACTCACAACCGGCCCCGTCCCACGCCCTGGGGGGCCAGCCCCTCGTGCAGAAGGCCCCTCCCTGTGCCGCTGTTTGTGTCTCCGGTAAGGTGCAGAGATCTGATGTGGTGCGGCGTTGACAGGTGGAGCAAGAGGAGGAGCGGGGCCTCGCTTCATCACTCTGCTACAGGAAGGTTGGGCTTTGGGTGATCGTACGCCATGGGAGTGGTGAGTGGAGTCGTGGACTCGGGGGCGGAGACAGAGGCTGTCCTGCATGGCAGGGGTCTCATTTGAAATGGTGTGCGAGCGCCGATGGTGGTGGACCGGGTGGCTGTGTCCGTTCTCGGCCTCCTGAGAGCGCGAACGAGTCTGATTTGACGGTCGAGAAGTGTGATCGGGTTTGGGCGGCTCGGTAGTGGCCGCAGCTGAAAAGAACAAAAGGTATTTGAATTTGATAGAACTAATAGAATTACATGTGAAATAAAGCAATTAATTAAAATATGAGATTCATTAGTGAGCTGCACAATCACGACTACGCAATTCACAAATAATTATTTTTTTTAGCTAGGATGAGATCAAAACAACACGATTATAAGAACTTTGTGCCACAGTGCTGCTGAAATCTTGATTCAGAAGGCGTTCTCTGACACTAGTTCCTGCTATAACATAAATGGGATGTTTATATTAATGCGGTCCAGTTTTTAAGCAGCAGCTAATTCCCAGGGGATACCCACATGGAAAGAGAGGGGGAAAATGGTTGATGAGGGAATGACAGTTAATAGTTGCAATACAGAGGCAGCTCAGTGGTTAAGAAGTGTAACTTCCTATTTCAGTTTTTGAGTTCAAATACCAGCTCCACTAAGTTGCTGCTTATGGGCCCTTGAGTAAGGCCCTTAACCCTTACCTGCTCAGTTGTATAAGTGATATAATTGTAAATTGCTCTGGATTAGAGCATCTGCCAATTGCTGCAAATATAAACTGGAAACAGGAACTAATTTTTCTCATGTATCTTGTATCTAATACATTGAATGTAACACTAAACCGTTCAAGAATAAACTTCATGTCATTCAGTAATAAATTCAAATCTAATCTGAGGTCATTTGTAATCTGATGTACTTTGAGTTTGAAGGACAATTATTCACTTCACAGAACTGTATATTTAGTTATATTGATGATTTTTCTATAAGAGCAACTCCAGGCCCGATTTCCTGTGATCCAAAATAACATGCTAATTTGCAGGTACAACAGGATCAGTTGTGAGCGCGATTATTGTAGGTGTTGAGTGAATTCTGTCATGGAAAAATTTAATGAAATCCAACTTTGGACGTGGAGTGTCGTGCTAACGAACCTGTCCCGAAGCGAGAGGAGTAGTTCTCAATGCCTGCCAGGTCCAGATAATGATTCCTTCTTTCCAGGTTTTCATCTACGCAGTGTCTCTGGCAGCTCTGCTGTGTGTGATGGTCGCTGTGATGACGCCTACAGCGTTAACAACGACATGCAAAATGCATGATCATAAAAGCAGTGCAGAAACGAATACTACATACTACTAATTACAAATACATACAAACATTTTATACTTTTATAACTTATTTTATCTGTCTTTAAGATATTAATTAGATTATAAAGATGTAACCATATCCTAGCTATAGAGACCACTTTTGTTGTCAGGACAAGAGTGATGGAAAAGTTTACGAATGACTCGGGAAGAGACGCACAGGCAGAGAACATCAGCATGCAGCGATTAGCTGAAAAAACAATTAGAATGCTAAAATTATCCTACCTCAGTAGGGCTCTGGACTTCTTGTCTGAGATTTTATGCTCCTCAAAGCACTTTTCAGACTTCAGTCTGGGGTGTGTCATTTCTGATACTAAAAGAGAGAGAGAGAGAGAGACAGAGAGAGAGAGAGAGAGAGAGAGAGAGAGAGAGAGAGAGAGAGAGAGAGAGAGAGAGAGAGAGAGAGAGGAAGAGAGAGAGTGGGTAGCATTAAATCAAAGAAAACAGTGTTGAGCTTCTCAGCATCACACACGTGCCGGCGCATGCACACACACACCACACATGCACACACACCACACATGCCTGCCAAAGAAAGAAACAATCCTTTGTTCCTTGACTTCTACTTTGAAGATTTATAAAAGAGGGAGAAAACAATGCTTCATTTATTCTATTTTCAACTGACGAAGCCAAACACACAAACACATGCACACATACACAAACACATACACATACACACGCACTTCATTAATATAGCGGCATCTGATGCGGTTTGAAGACTCTGTTATCAAAGTCCAATGCTCAAATGCACAGCGCATATAAATATCTCATAAAAACACACACTCTCTTTCAATCCAATCACTTTCATCCATCAAGTCTCACACACACGCATTAAAAAAAAAGAGCAGCAGACTCCCGGTACCTGCGTTGGCATGAGTGCCACTGCCATTCCTCCACCTCTGGCTGGCATCTGGTGAGACGGAGAGCTTCACGCGAAGGGTTTTGCTGCTGCTGGGTGAGTGGTTAACTGAAGCGTCCACCACTTCATAGATCGTGTGCAGCAAACTAGTGATGTCCTTAAAAAAAAACAAGAAGACATGGGGTTTGTCTAATCACACTAATCATAAGGTCGAAAGAGTATAAAAATATTTTACTCAAGTAAAAGTACTGTTACGGCAATAAAACCCCCAAAATCTACTTAAATAAAAGTAAAAAGAAGTTTATTTACAATTTACTCAGGGTAAAATGTACCTTTTTTTTAACAGTGGGGGTGGGGTGGGGGTTTCTAGTCTAGTTCTTGTGTAGGGGATTTAAATCTCAATTAGGTTTTTAAAATTGAAGGAACACCTTTACAAATTAAAGTGCAACAACAACAAAAAAAAATAACACTACAGTCCATGACGAGTTTTGCACTTTTGCGGCAAAAAAAAAATCACCTGTTATAATGTAATTTATGATAATGAGAGAAATCGCAACTGCAGATTCATAATTTAGATAGTGAGTCGCACACAGCAAATAACATTCGATTCGACAGCATTTCGTTTTCAGATGGGTCTGCATCACCGGCCTCTGTCTTGTCCGTATCCATCCGTGGTTTCCCCACATGCATTATTTTTATTTAGTTATGTTTTTAACTCAGTAATCGATATGTATTAAAATGTAGTTAAATACAGTACTTCAAAAAACATACTTAATAAAAGTAAAATTACAGATTTTAAAAAGTAGAATTACACACAAAAAAACCCTACTCAATTACACTAACGCGAGTAAACGTAACTCGTTTCTTTCCACCTCTGACACTAATAGACAAAACAATAGTATCCCCTCAGACCTGTACAGAGTTGACAGGATGCCGACAGCCTGTTTAAACTTCTGCCCTCTGGAAAAGGCTACTGTAGTATGAGCTGAAAGCCTTCTAGACTCTGCAAGAGCTTTTTTCCCCCCACATGCCATCAGGCTACACAAATCACTCTGACAATACAGAAAAACCCAATGACCTGTCACAACTCTGACTGCTGAACCGCACACTTCTCTTCAGTCTTGTCTTGTGCAATAACCAGACTAGTCATGTGCTTTTTAATTCACTCTCATCACTTGAGCACTTTATATTTATCACAGATAGTCCTTTTAAATTCATGCCACTTGTCCACTAAACCGAACGATGTGAACATTTATTGTGCAATAAGCCTGTGTTCCTGTGTACCTACGTGCAATATTTCTCATATTTCATATTTTCATGTCTATTGTGCAATCTATGTGTATCGATTTTGATAGTTTGCTGTCTGTCTATTTGTCTCCTGTCTTTGTTGACTGTTTGCTGACTGATATACGAGGGGCTTTCAAATCACATTGGGACTTTTGAGTTTATAAAATAAAATAAAATTCAAGGTACATTTCTGTTTTTAAATACTTCCCTGCTACATTGAAGCACTTATCAAAGCATTTAACTAATGCCTGGAAAGACATAGAAAATTTGCTGAACTGTTCCCACAGAAAGATTTGTCTCTTGTACAATTTCATGACAAGTTATGCTGTGATTCGGGCGTTCCATCAAATGTCTTTCTGCGACTGAGCGCCTCATCAGCGTTCTGAGCTTGAAGTCTTCTGAAGTTATTCATGGGTTTTATGCCTTCATTCACAAGTAACTTCATCATCACACGCTGTTCCATGTGTGCAACAACACATCGTTTATCTGTAATAAATGGACATTCAGTGCAACCCAGATGAGGATGTGGTTCCCTCTTAAGTCTGGTTCCTCTCAGGGTTTCTTCCTTTTGCCATCTCGGGGAGTTTTTTCTTGCCACAGTCGCCACCGTCTCACTCATTAGAGACAAACTTACACTTATAAAGAACATCTTATTCATTTTTATCACCACATTATCTGTGTAAGATAAGCTGCGTTGAGACAACATTCATTGTTAAACGTGCTATACTAATGAAAATGAATTGAATTGAATTGTTGTCCGCCATCTTGATTAACGGTCTCTGGACTGGCCCGCGACAATGATTTTTTGACCCAGTTTGCCTCGAATGCCCCTCCGATGTTAAAACTACACAGTGGAGCATTTAGAGAAAACCATTTTCATGCTGCTTTGCTCCCTGTTGCTTGGCTGAATTACAATAAAGTTCACTTTGACTTGACATTTGGCTTTGAATAGTGCGAGGAAGGGTTCTGTTAGAGGGAAAATAATCAACAGCGCAGTGTTGTGATGCGGCCTGTTGTGAAGGCGGAGTTACTGTGAACACCTAAAATTGGAATCATCTCCAATAACAGCAACATCCTAAAGTGTTTTATTGCTTTTATACTATAGGAATGTACTCCATTAGACATTTTAGCTACCATATAATTTAATTCATATACAATTGCAAGTTGGACTGAAGAGAATTATTAAACCTGACTGTTACAAATCATTGATGCTAAAGACTCATATAATAAACATTAAATAATGAAAATGGCTCCTTAGCAAAAGTGACGCTGTATTAAATATAAAACGTTTTCATTTTTAACTAACAGCGTGTTTTATTTATTTGATTTTGAGTAAACAATACGTATGATAAAAGTATGATAATTATTACAACCCTGGAATTTTCTGCTGTGCAATTGTCTGTTACAGAAAATCAAGAATCAATAAAGATGTTACTAGATAAAATCTGCAATGCTCTGATGCACTAAAACTCTGACGGTGTAAAGTGTTGATTTAGCTGAGTATTTACAGAATTGGGACACAGCAGTGACACCTTGTGGAACAGCGGCATACCAATACAGAGTTAGGTGTATGTATGAAAAGCCTTTAATTAACACATTATGTTCATTCAATCCTTCAAACTTTTGTGTGTGTGTGTGTGTGTGTGTGTGTGTGTGTGTGTGTGTGTGTGTGTGTGTGTGTGTGTGTGTGTGTGTGTGTGTGTGTGTACATGCTTTACCTCTCTTGTGACTTTGCCATTGTTGTCAAAGTCGTACAGAGTGAAGGTCCACTCCTGCCTGTTGTCCTCCTCTACCGACACAGCACACTCCAACTCCTGATCAAGAAAAATAATCTCGATCAATAATCAATACGTCTGCACTACACAGTTTTTGAGTTGAGTTTCAACTCAACGAGCACCCGTTCTACCCAGTACTTTTCCGTTTGCTGATAAGTCAATGCAAATGCTGCAGAAGCAGGATAGACAGTGAAGCTGTACACCAAGGCCTAGGATTAATATTTAAACTCGCAAACTCTATCTGATTATCATCAGCCTTAACTGACTGACAAGCTGTCCACATGTTTTAGTGTGCTCATTTACCCACAACTCAGCAGAGAGAACTACAAAACGGTATAAGATACAGGTACCGGTGGGACAGTTCACTAATAATGACCAAAATAAAATAAAATGACATTTATAAACCTGTTGCATTTTCAGTTTTTTGCCTTAGAGTGTGTTTTGTTTTTTTTTCGTTTTGTTTACAGTGTTTATACCACTGAGTGAGAACAAGACAGGAAGCATACAAAAGCTCACAAAATGCTGATACCTGAACACAGCCAAGGGTGCCAATAGGAAAGAAAGGAAGAATGAAAGAAAAAGAAGGATGGTAGAAAAGAAGAACGGGAGAAAGGAAGGATGGTGGGAAAGTAATAATGAAGCCGTTTGGTAAGTTTGGTCTTATTAGATGATAATTAAGTTAGGGTGAATTTTGCTAGAATAAGGATGTACGTTTAAGCTAC
>JBCEWE010000578.1:4660000-4855000 GCA_039877035.1 Silurus lanzhouensis | reverse complement strand
GAAAGCTAGAGACAGAGAGAGACGAGTATGTGAGGTGTTTACCTTCTAAACGATAGTGTTCATCACTAATACCCTCAGCACAAGCGTCCTTCAAAGGGTCCTAAAAAACAGAAAAAGGACAGAAACATGGCTTTTACTTCAGAAGAAGGAGCCTATATTTGTCATATACATTACAGCATTGTAAAATCCTTTTTATGCATTTTATTAGATACATTCTTGGGTGTATTTTTTTGCTTCTTCAATTTACCACTATTTTTATTTAAAGCTTTAAATACATTTTCAAACATAAAAATTACTTTGTATTGTTTCCATTAAAGCAAAATCATGGCAAACATTTTTTGCTACTTTCCAATTTACACTTAAAAATTATAATAATGTTGATCATTTCTATAGCAACAACACGGGGAACTTGACGCACCACATAAACGGATAAAAAAGGATAATTGTTAAAATAGTGAAGTTTTCATTCAAATGGTTTATTTTGCATGTATGGAAGGAGTTTCCATTGTCAGCAGTTTCAGTGTCCACAATCACAGGAAAAGCTACAATTAATCACTTTGCTCCCATGGAAATTCTTCAGCTGAGAAACTGCTCTAAGCTCTATGATGAAATGGTTTACATGGGCTGGAGGGGAAGATCTTGAGTAGCCTGTTATAGAGCTCAGACCTTAACCCTATTGAGCACAATAAGCCACTTCTTATGAGGGAAAAAAACAGTCATTCAGAACCTTCTTCTCCACCCTGCTCTTTCATTGATTCTTTGTATATACCATGTCATGTTTTCTTCCTTACATAAATAAAATCATCCTAAAACTATCCTAAAACCTTACTTTCGTTTTACCTTTCAGTAAGTTTTGTCGTACCTGAAAGCACCCTGAACAGCTCTAATATTCGAATTGTGTTGTATGTTTTGTCTTACACATATCGTGAGTGAGCAGAGAAATTGATGTTTGAGGTTTGCCTATGAATGTTTCTTCTTTTAAGTGGTCAAATGGAGTCATTTTTCTCTGTACAGCCTGTACCATGACACACAGGGAAAAAAAACACTGAGATGAAAGGATTAAAAAGAGGAGTGTAAGATGATAGCTGGAGCGTGTGAAGCACATGAGAAGTCGTCTGCCACATCTGCTAATGGTGGAACAGGATAGCACGTAGCGACCCTTAAAACAGATCCAGTATCGATCTATTTCTATTCTACTAACACATGCTGGCCGTCAAATGGTTTTGAGCAGCAGCAGGTCATGTTTATTACAGTTTTATTAGAGAGAAGTTATTGGAATCTCATTGGTCAGAGGGTGTTGATTAATTTGCTGACTTTGCCTGTCATTCTGGTTATGGTTGAAATTGTAGGTTTATATAACCATTTCTCCTAATACTTTCATTAACAGCTCATACATAAGTATATGGCAGACACTCAAAATAACCTAAAGCTAAAAATAAACAGGAAAAAAAGTGTTTTATTTTAACAGTTATTTCAGAAGGTGAAGGTAGTAAATCATTGTTAATATTATCGTATATAATTTCTACAGACTCTATAAAATGATAAGGAAAACATTTAAATAAGAAAAATTTGTAAACCTGATAAACAGCTCTTCCTCAGATCTTACTATAAATGGGTTCTTAATAAAATATCCTGTATACTTGAAGAATAAACGATAAATGTGTGCTTTCTTTCTGAATAAATTAGAACAATATCAATGGCATTTTTAATAACATTGTCTCAATTTCTCATTTCACCTACACATATTTGTTGGTTTGATTTTCTGTTCACCTTAATATTATTTAAAGTGAAATTACTAAAATAAAAATGCCAAACATGAAACTTTCAAAAACCTGTATACACTCGCTGTATTTTTATCCACATCTGTATTTCATATATTTTTGTATTTATATTCCATTCCTTCTGCTCTCATGATATTGGATATCTGACAGTAGATCCCATTGGCTGTACATTTTTTCCATCACCACTGTGATTTACGACTGGCTGATATGGGTCTATTAAACTAAACGCATACACAGTAGGTGAAAGGATGCGTTTAGAATGGCAGCCACTCTGCGACTGAAGAAAAACTTCTGCTCAGATCATATCAAAAACCGTTTCAACTCAAGTGTCAGCATCACATGACCAGTGGAGAACAGCCCAATCCCACTTCCCGTCCATTACCCCTCAAAAAACACTCCTGTTTCTTCCCAAACACACACACACACACACACACACACACACACACACACACACACACACACACACACACACACACACACACACACACACACACAGATACACACAGAGGCTGTAGTGGAGCATGCAAGCGAGTCAGGGTGGAATGCACTAATTGCTTGTTGTGCTGTATGATGGATGGAGGTGTATTATTAGTCCGAGTTTCTCTCTCTGCCTTCTTCTTCTTTTAATGCCTGATATAGTTTTCACACTCTCGGGACATTCTTCCACAGTATTTTTACTTACATCTACCTCTCGCTGATTGACATGTTACTCGCTTGGCAGGGTAATTAGGGTGTTTCAGTCCTGAGTGCAAACACATACACTATAGAGCAAGAAGACAGCAAGTCCGTAAAGTTTTCTATATTTCTGTCTCCATTTCCATATATTCAACATTATACACACACACACACACACACACACACACACACACACACACACACACACACACACACACACACACACACACACATCTGTAGTGCTGTGCTTTGCATGCAGAATTTTTTTTATTTTCATTTGAAGTGGTATTTTTTGCAGTTGACAAGAGCTTTTCACCAACACATAATCTACACTTAACCATTATTCCTTTCTCCTTTTCCTCGACTATTTCAAAATAATAAGAATACTTCCATCACAGTAATGTAATTCTCTGGTTTGCCATCTCCGCTTCTAACCAGCTTCTGTTCCGGCGGCTCGCACGTATGAGTGCGCGATTCTACGTGACTACGTTACTCGTTACTCCAGAAAAGTAATATTATTACATAACGCACGTTACTTGTAACGCGTTACCCCCAACACTGCTCATGAAGTAAGAAACATTCTAATAAAGCGGTTAGCAACTTACACACAGTGAATTTACGTCTCTGACTGCATACCTACAAAGTGTGCTAATAGGGTAGGTGTTTATTAAAGTGGTCAGTAAAAGTAACACCCAGCTTCAGACTTCTTCCTCAGACATGGTTTTAACTCCCTATTGCCTAGTAGCATGTAGCTAAGTTTAGCATCGACCACCCAGACTTACAGAGACAGACTAAACCCAGTCTCACACATACATATACAGAATGCTGATGGTTTATAACCTCCAAACGTTTCCATGTGGTCCAGATCTGTTCATTTCAGAAGCGGCTCTATATTTTTAGTATGCCGTACGTATATATTTGCGATGTGTATGTAAAGGTACAGTCATGTTTGATGTACTTCTCCGTGTCACTGGCTAATAAAATCGCTCCCAGACGGTTGTATACATAAAAACTCTAAACCTCAAGATTCAATGAGAGAGTTCAGAGTTTGTGAATGCTGAATCAAAATCTTTCCCATGTGCTTTTGTATCCCACTAAAGAACCCTTCGGTGGGGCGACACAACAATAACTGGCCCTTTCTAATTGAACTGAGGGCTTTGCTGTGGCACAATCCCGCCGAGCAAAACACTCAAGGATGCCGAGTGTGTACTCATTAACCGGCGTCAGCATATTCATTGGAGCTGACAGTCTATCAACCTTTAACCTTT
Source organism: Silurus lanzhouensis (assembly GCA_039877035.1). NCBI lineage: Eukaryota > Metazoa > Chordata > Actinopteri > Siluriformes > Siluridae > Silurus > Silurus lanzhouensis. Next base: position 4,851,276 of record JBCEWE010000578.1, on the reverse strand, counting down.
TCAGGTCAAAGGTCATGATATGAGGGAAGATCAAAAGAGGCAGCATGAGGCAGGGGAGAATCGAAAAAACGGGGTGGGGGGATCAAGAGCTTTAATCAAGGTCTTTAAAGCTTTAATATGGACTGGAAGTTTTTATTATGTGCAAAAGTTTGCACACCCTTGAGGGGCAAAATGGGATTGAATAACAATAGAAAGTTACATTTCTTTATTATCACGCAACAAGAATTTTATGATTAAACAGTGTGTTTGAAGATATTACTAGCAAAAAAAAAAAAATGCAACCCCTCCCCTTCCTTAATGAGATGCTTATGTATGCTCACTATTTCCCCTTCATAGCCTTGGCCTAGGATGATTGTGATATCATGATAAAACTCAAAAGCTTTAAAAAATGACAAGCTGACAAATGACTAGTGGTCTAGGATTGATTTTCTGCCCAAATTATAATTTTTAATGAAGCATTTTTACAGACCCATAGACCAATTTGCAGCTGGTTTGTCTTTGAAAACACGCCTTTGCAACTCATTTCTGAGGAAAGTGAGCCGAGCTCCATGAGGAACTGAGCTGAAACACACAGTCTGATATAGTGATGACTATTCCAGACAAGGACAACTTGGATGCAGAACACTCCGCCTGTGTAAGTACAACCGACCCTCAAGTCCCCATCAAATCAAAGTAATAGAATGTTTTTTTGTTTCCGTTTGTTTATAGTTTGAGTTATAAAGTGTTTATGAAGGTACAAACCAGATGCTGGCGAAGTGTCAGCGTGCCAAATCTCCGCCAAAGTCTCTGACACTTAAACAAGACTTTTCTCCTTTTACCTCACACCAACAAGGCCAAACAGCTTTTCCAGATGTGAAGTTTCACACAGCATGGGAGAAAAAAATTGAACAACAAGATGTTTTTCTTTAGACAGGTGCCAGAAGAGAGGAGAAGACAGGAGTTACTGAGTTGCTGTAAGCATCAAAGCTGCTAAAGAGCCTTCACACAAAATTTATGCTTGTGGAACTCTGTGGTGTACTGCATTACAGAAACATCAAAACTCTCTCACACACACACACACACACACACACACACACACACACACACACACACACACACACACACACACACACACACACACACTCTGCTCTGCCTTCAAATTTGTTTTAGTTGTCACTATATTCACTACTTACTAGATTTCCCCACTCATATATCAAACTTTATAGTTTGGATAAATAGGAAATGATTACAGAGATTATATTAATTTTAATTGTGACCGAATCGAATTGGAAAATTGGTCGATTTGTTTTTTCTGAAATGTACAAAACTGTTGATTAGACACAACAGCTCTATATCCTATTCAGCAACTAATGACAGCAGGTGGCTCAGACCGGGCAGAAGGTGGCATACAATAATTGTAGTTAAAGTAAATTGACAGTTGTTGAAAAAATCAACAAAAAAAATATCGTGCACTGCAATGAAATTGTAAGGGAGCCACCAGTCATGTCTCCCTCCAATGCTCACATTCTCGTTCAGTCTCTCCCTCCTACTAATCACCTACAACTGTCCTCCTCCGACTAATCACCTACACCTGTCCTCCATTTACTCATCTCCTTTATAAGGTTCCTATTCCCTTCACTCACTGTCCGATCAACAGTTTACGACCGTAGATCATCCGCACTACCTACCGTGTTTGTTCCCTGAGTTTCCATGGTCCTGGCTACACTTCGAGAGAAGCACTAAAGATAAGTTTGACATTTGCTACAGTGTCATCTCATGCTCTTTTGTGTTTGCCTGTTTTAAACCCAATTTATTCGTGACAGAAGTATTCTGATAGTCATTCTTTTAAGGAGTCTTCATCACCACTATACCCCATGTATATTATTTAATATCGATTACATAGTCTAAAAAAGAGCATGCTTTAAAACTAAGTACAGCTAGTTAAAAATGATATGTATATTAGAGCTGTCAATTGATACATTGTTGAAATCACGATTAATCGCATTATCGTCATGAGTTAATTATATATATATATATATATATATATATATATATATATATATATATATATATATATAATTTAACTGTAATGAACTCTACATGAAGCTCCGCTCTTAGGATCTACAGCCACCATGTACAGGAACACTAAGCAGAAATAAATAACAAATATAAATAAATCAGAAGAACTGATAGAAAACCCCCTGAAAGTTTGCTTTAGATGACACAATCTGTCAACACAAGTAAAAAGTAGAATGAGGAACATGTAGTGAGACTGTTCAGGAACTGTTTTATCCTGGCCAGGGAAAATCCAGAGACTATCTTGGGAACACTGGGAACATGAGTTGAACACGGGGTTGGGAGGGGGGTGATTAGAGGAATGAGAAAGAGAAATAGAGAGAGACAGAGAGAGAATAAGAAGTAGAGGAGACTATGAAGTCCATGATGATGATGATGATGATGATGATGAGTATATCTTTTGCTTTGACTTGGATTTGGCACTGTGGGAAATGTTTGAGGTCCTGCCAGCTTTGACCTGGCAACACATGCTGAATAAGACAGACCCAAGTATGTGTATGTGTGTGTGTGTGTGTGTGTGTGTGTGTGTGTGTGTGTGTGTGTGTGTGTGTGTGTGTGTGTGTGTGTGTGTGTGCAAGCCTATGTATGTGTGTCTGCATGACACAGCCCCCTGGTGTTTGAAACATTAAAATGTTAGCACCATGGAAAAAGTTCAAGTAAAAAAATTCCACAGCCGACATAAGGGAGACGGACACACACACACACACACACACACACACACACACACACACACACACACACACACACACACACACACACACACACCAAAGTGTTCTGTAAGGCCAAACACACTCAAAAGCTCATTTAGAGCCTCTCACATTCTTTTTTTTCTTCTCTTTCTCTCCAGGCCACTGAGCTGAAAGGATCATTAAGGGAGCGACAAAAGGGGGATAAAAGACAAAGAAAAAATAAAAAGAAAGTGTAACACAAACATGAAACAGAGGGAGGAATTCAGGGGATGGTATGAAATGAAAAACAGAGAGAGAAAGAGAGAGAGAGAGAGAGAGAGAGAGAGAGAGAGAGAGAGAGAGAGAGAGAGAGAGAGAGAGAGAGAGAGAGAGAGAGAGAGAGAGAGAGAGAGAGAGAGAGAGAGAGAGAGAGAGAGAGAGCTAAATCATTCAGAAATGAATCCCTGTGATGGGAACACAATGCTGTCACAATTTTGTTGTTTGGTCCTAAAAGTGTTGTAGAGTTTAGTTGACATGATGAAGATAATGAACACTGTTGATTTTTGCATTGGACACATCATTTGGTGAAGAACAGAAATGCATGTTTGTTTGTTTTTTAAATAAAAGGTAATGCGTTAGTGAAAGTGACAGCAGTGGGAGCAGTTGATAACAGTGCAACATGTAGCACTCAAAACTGCAAAACTGCAGTCTCAAAGAAAAAAGAATTGAAGTGGAACATGCAGAAACACGAGGGTGAGCCTCACACCAAACTCTCTCACAGACAACTCTGTAATAATGTAACAAAATCACTCATAGTTTCAATTAAAGAAAGTGCAAATTTGGCACAATGCAGCGTTCAGAGCGAAGATCTATTTCAGAGCAGCAGGTGGAGGGATGAAAGAAATCATTGAAGCAGACATTTATTTTCTTATTTAGTCATTCAATTTGTGTACGTTTTTTGTGGTAGTTTTCTAAACTCTGCTTGTTTAATTTTAGCCTAAGATTAACAATGAGGCAACATCTGTGAGAAAAGGAAGTATAAAATGGCAAGTATTAAGCACTTAATGGTCAATAAATGATTGTTAAAAAAATGAAGGAACACATGCACTCCACAGATGTTCTGTGCCACTATTTGCCTGTATATTTTTGCTGTGGTAAATTTACATATCTAGTCTTAAAGTATGTAAAATGAATGATAATAATTTAAATGTTTGATGTAAATTTCATTAAAAAATAAATAAAAATATTCAAGAAATTTTCTTTTATTTAGTAATTTTCTGATGCATCTGGTCAAGGCACATAAATGGAAGCAGGATTTACAGAGTTTAGTATTTCAATTCATGACCAATTAAGCCATTTCACGCTTAATATTTAGTCATTTTGTACTAGGGTAGATATGTGTACAGTCTAGATGATGTTTTCTTTAAAGCTAATTCCATATTCGTAATGTAAACAGGGGCTAATCGTTAGATTAGATGCTAACCTTAAGTTGGTCATTGCAATTTTGTTTCATTTTATTAAAATTGTATTTATACTATTTTCAATACACTTAGTCAACCAAGCTTTTTTAAACTAATGCTTCTTCTAATCTGTCAAATGTATTATCTTTAACACTACACAGGTGTATTGTTACTTCCACAATCCTTTTCAGGGACGGAAGTGCACACTTCAGCGATTCCCTAGCGAGGGAATCTGAGACTTTTTGGTGAGACTGAGGATCTAGTCTCGAAAATCACACCCTACACCCTTCCTCAATAACCTACTTACCCCATAATCATGCTTCCACTAGGGGGATGAAGGGCCTAGTTCCAAACCCCATGTACACGCCAGAACTTCAGAACGATTTCATCCGTCTTTACGGCAGTGAGCGTTTTACAGCGGTTACTCATATGAGATTACTGTTGCAAACATTTTCCTTCACATTACTTCATCCACATCAAAGCATCAGGCTGCTGAAGCTGCAGCAGATTTGCTACAGCCTACAGCATGAGTACACTGCACTCACACACACACACACACACACACACACACACACACACACACACACACACACACACACACACTACCCTATCATCTCTTACCATTTCTCACACGACCTTCAAGTTCAGTTTATTGCTATGATCGTCAGGTACAACAGATTACAGATAAATAAAGCAGAATTTCACGCTCCTTTTAAGTTCATGCTCTTCAGTAACTTCGAGCCACAGTCTAGTCTGAGTACAAGATCAAAGACTTTGAACTGGTGACCTACAAAATCTAACATGAAAAAGAACAAAATCCAGATTATTATTGTCCCTGTTTACTAATTTTTCACCCTGTCTCATGGATTTTATCTCCAGTTAAGATGTCTTTACGATCTACAAATCTTGTCTTTTCTCACACATTGTGAAAACTATACTTTGGTCATGTGTTTTCGAATTTAGTGCCCTTATGACTAAAGACAACAAACATCAAAGTTCTGGGAGTGTATGAAATATTCGATTAAAATATCATAGCAAATTTAGGAATTTTACATCATACCCCGAATAGCATATTTTTTTTAAACATTGGACAATATTATTTTTCTCATTTAAAAACAACATCCTCAGCAAAGTTGGTGGGGTGGGACACTTAAAATTCTGCCATCATTTGATTAAACAAAACTAATCCATATTGGTGATGTGGCAATAAGCTGTACATTTTCATTGCATATATACTATATGGACAAAGGTTTGTGGACACTTAACCATAGACTTCTATGTGCTTTCTGAACACCCTATTCCACATTTAGTTCCCATTTGCTGTTATAATAACCTAATGTTTCACTAGATTTCAAAGTGTAGTTGATGAGATTTGTGCTCATGCAGCAACAAGGGCATTAGTGAGGGTGAGAAGGCCTGGGTTGCAGTTGGCATTCTGATTCATCACAAAGGTTTTTAATAGGGTTGAAGTCAGAACTCTATAGTAGGCCACTACTATCTGATCTTACCACAAAATCTTCAACTCCAACCCATGTAAACCATATCTTCCTGTGTAGGGGCTTTGTCATGCCAAACAATTTTGTATCTCCTAGTTTAAGTGAATGGAAAATGTAATGCTACTGCATCACATACAATTGTTTGCCTCTAACATTGTAATAACAGTTTGTTGAAGAACCATATATGGCTGGAAAAGTCAAGTATATCTTCTAAATGTGAATTCTGTCATTGATTTGAGCACACTAGCTTACAGATAACCTTAAGGCTAGCATATTCATACTAAAAGCCTGAAAACCTTGTGGCCCATGGGAATTTAAAAGACTAGAAAAACCTAAATTGAGCTTCGTCTGGATCAATTACACTCCAAAGACACTTGTCAACTGATGGCGTCGTGAGACTTCAGATGAAGTGGCAGGTGTTTATAATAATAGCAACAGAAAGCTTCAGTGATGATAAATGCATTCTCATAACAGAATTATCCAGAACACAGAAATAAAGACGCTGGATTGAAAAAAGGAAGTGGTCAGGATGACACATTGGCAATGAATTCAGAGAACGACAACATTGATCTGAGTCCAGAACAGAACTAGGAAGCTCATCTTCAAAGCGGAGAACTCTGTTGGGCTAAAAGTAGAGCCGGATATTCATATCTAACTTGGCACGTTTCCACAACCATGCTGTACATGCCACCAATTAATGAACGACTAGTTGCTAAATCCAGAACGAATCGTATACATCCCTGTGTGTAACTATAGACAAACTTGAACTTGTGCAAGGCAAAAATTTGAAGGAACTTCCCTATGATTTGTGCACTGTAATTCGTCCATAAATTAGGTGTGTGCTTTTGTAGGAAACTAATCACCAGTATGACAATGTGATGACATGAAATTACAAAATAAATTATCTTTCAATGTTCTCAGAGCCAACAATTAAGAATAACATCATACATTTTTATCTATTTATGGTTGCATTCAAACACATGCCACATCCACAAAACAGGTTTCTATTATTACTTATATTAAAGCAAGTTAAACATAGTTAAAGCCAATAATTGAAAGCTTTTACACTGTACTCCTATCTCGTTAGAAACTAATTAGAAAAGTTCACTGTAACACATAGTGATTATACCTCTTTTTTGGTTGTTCCATAGACAGATTTTACAGGACCCTGTGAGTAAAGTGTTACTATAAAAAAAAACTTTATTCCAATTATATTCTGAGCATCTTATATCACACCCTCGTTGCAAGCATTTCACTCACCATTACCTCATACACATCAAAGTTGGGCTCAGACACACTCACCCAGTTTAAGTGTAGATTAAAAACATATCTTTTTAGCAAAGCCTACACATAACACATATCACATATCATAACCTTGTGCTCCAGAACATCTGATCACATGCACATTATCAACTTGTGCTGTTAATATAATGAACAGCAGCTACGCTAATTCCTCTCCACTGCTTCTCTTTCTCTCCCCATTCCGAGACACCCTGAGGTTTGGCCAGCTCCAGTCACATCCCACCTCGTGATGATTACGGACCTTTGAAGAAGTTGATGCCGAACTCGCAAACATCCCGAACCATCTAAAGACGTACCAGTGCCATTTGGATCCCGCTACATGTGTGGAGTTTTGACATTGGACGTCCTGGAGTGTTTAAAGGCTCTGGCATGGAGAAGCTGATGCTGGATCTGTGGTGATCACAAATGCTGAGCTCATAAAACTAGGAGCTACTATCCATATAGACTGTATAAGACTGCAGAAAGAACATTACTTATCTTATACTCCAGTACTCATGTTAGTTCTCACTGTCCAGTGTTCTGTATTGTTGGAAGATTTATGATCAAACTCTTGATGTCACCCAAATGAGGATGGGTTTCCCTTTTGAGTCTGGTTCCTCTCAAGGTAACATCTAAGGGAGTTTTTCCTTGCCACAGTCGCCACGGCTTGCTCATCAGGGACAAATTCACACCATTCACCATCACTGTTGATTTGTGTAAAGCTGCTTTGAGACAATGTCTGTTGTGAAAAGCGCTATACAAATAAACTTGACTTGACTTGACTTGAAAGTGTCCAAAGTCTCTCTCTCTCTCTCTCTCTCACTCTCTCTCTCTCTCTCTCTCTCTTTCTCTCGCTGTCCTTGTTTGTAATCTTGTGAACTTTTATCCCGGCAGTGTAATGATTTTATGGCCCACTGAGACCTTATTGTCTCTTTCACAACACACATCCATTTGCTTCCTTTAATATATAACTGCAAATGGTTTACCTTTATCAAATGCTGTTTATCGTGTGTGTGTGTTTGTGTGTGTGTGTTTGTGTGTGTGTGTGTAGGGGTAAAGGACATGAGGTAGAAAGAAATCCCCATGCTATCTTGGACCCAGTTATACTTCCTAGAAATATTTCAGCCCAATAACATCTCACATTGTGAACGCTGCACTTTACAATATACACATATAGTCCATTGTGTTTAATCACCAGATAAAGCCTAGGAATATACACAAAGGAATAGACACATCCCCACACCACTGCCAAGTCACAAGAACTCAGATCACTGAGACACAACTCAAATACAGTAATCCCCCGCTTTAGTGCGGTTCGAATCTCGTCGCCACTGGTTTAACGCAGAATTGCATTTGCCACATAATTAATTTGTTTGGCTGATTTTCCCTGTGTCTCGCAGACAGAACGATAAACTAAAAAACTTATAGGGAAAAGATTTTTTGGAGTTTAATGTAAAAATACTGAAACGTATTAATAAAAATATAATTATTAATTATAAAATTAATTAAAATGTTAATACAGTACAGTTCTGTATACATAAAATAGCATTTCTGGAGTGGCGTCCGTTTATCGTTATCGTTTATCGCGGGCGGGACGTAACCATCGGGATAAACAGGGAATTACTGTATATATACACACAAAAATAAATAACCAAACCTCACATACACACATATATACACATGGCAGGTCCACACCTTTAGAGGAATAGAGGGAGGCCTTTTACATCTGTAGAGTTGTGGAACAAACTAACGGAACATCTAACACCCACTAAATACACTCTCCAAAAAAATTACCTTTAAATAACACATTTAGCCTCTTACACATTCGAAACACACATTGAAAACACACATATTTGAAACTCATATATTTAGCTAAAACTAAGTAAAGGAGAGGAAAGGAGAGGAGAGGAGAGGAGAGGAGAGGAGAGGAGAGGAGAGGAGAAGAGAGGAGAGGAGAGGAAAGGAGAGGAGAGGAAAATGTAAAGGATAGAAAAAAAGAGACAACAAAACAACATAAAAGAACAGGAAATGAGACAAGAGAAAAAAAAAGGAGCAGATAATAAATGAGAGAAACTGAACATAGACATGAAAAAGGGAGAGGAGATGGGACAAAATAAGATGAGTAGAAGGACAAGAGATGAAGAGATGAGGCAAGATGTGTAAGTGCTGGTGTGAACACAAGGAAAATGGGGGCTTTAGCTGTTCCTTTATGTGGGATTTTTTCCTTGCCACAGTCACCATGGCTGCTCATTAGGGATAAATACACATCGTTCACCTTAACGCTTAAATTCTGTAAAGCTGCTTTGAGACAACGTCCGTTGTGAAATAATATATATCTTATATATAAAAATAAACTTGACTTGAATTGAAACATTGCATTGCATGTGAGTGTGTGCATTTCAGCTGTTGATCACGTCTCTTACACACACACACACACACACACACACACACACACACACACACACACACACACACACACACTAGGCCTCTCTTATGCCAAGCACCACTCTAGACCATCCGCCCCCACACACACACACGCACCCACTCCCCAATACCGCACATTCCGGATCACTATTTTTACACACATACAAACACACAGATGGATACACACACAAAGTCATGGTCAAATGGACAAACATGGTCAATCTAACTTGAGACAAATATGAATATCAGCTCATCAGGACTTGATATATGACAAAAATCGTTCAACGTTACTGTAGGGAATAAAACATAGCAGACATGCTGGCATTGGAAACTAATTAGCGACACAGGAGTGTGATTCAGCCTTATGGAATCTTGAGTTAATGTTACCAACTCGTAGTTGATTATTTACAATTTACACAATTATCTTTATGGAACATCTTTGAAACATGCTAGAGCTAGCAAACTATGAGCTAGTTGCTAGTAGCTAGCTAATAAGACAAAAATATCTAGCTTGTCATGTTACTGAGCAGCAGAAGACGTACAAAGTGCTTGTTCTTTTTACAAATGCTACTTTTTAAAATGCTCTACCTCATGGAACAGGCTACTTATGCAAAGACATTCAATATATATGTATTTACCAGGTGTTCATTCACTATACATACCTGCGGTATTTTCGGTCAGACTTAGACATTGGATGTGTAAAAATACTTGCAAAGGAAGCTGGAGAAAGGTTTCAAAGTGTATGCTTCATCATAAATAAACAACTACAAAGAGAAGAAAATAACTAACAGTAATGGGACCCAAACTAATGCTTGTCCACAGAGTTTACTGGATCATGCTGTTGCTAACAAGTTTCAAGTTTTATTTTCTAGACCTTTAATTAAATTGTTACGTGAAATTTTCTTGGTCAATTTTTCTTAAGAAGTTATGTAGTTAATTTACTACCACCAAAGTTTTCTAATAGCTTATAGATAGCTAGTTCTGACAAATTGTCCATGTTTCTAAGCGTCCGGAAATCCCTTAGCACTAGATAAATGGATTTTAAAAAAAGGTCTTTTTATTGAAACATTGGAAAATATTTCTAGGAAAAATTTCGGCATTTCCAATGTTTTTTTTAATCATGTTTCTATTGTCATTCTGCTTATACATTACTTAAAAATATTTCTTCAAAAACAAAACCTTATGGCTTTTGCTATGGTGATTGTTAGCCTAAGTTATTTCCAGTTGCCTGGAAAGTGTTTTTTTAACAACTTAAAACCTTTTGAACATAAAACACATTTTGAGTTTGTCCTGTCCAAAATACGATAAACCCTAAGTTAAGCAAATTAATCTGATTTAACATTTAATTTCTATACATTTTCTATACATTTCTATCATTGGAGTATAAATAACAACAAAATAATAAATATGTAATTGAGTGGTGATGACAGGGTTAAAAAGACTGTTACTATAGGTAAGTGGATGAGAGTAGGAAAGTGCCACACAAAAACACACACGCACACACACACGCACACACACACGCACACATATGTTTGTCTTTCTATCCTACTCAAGGCCTTTATTTTCTTCCCCACCATGATATAAAACACACACACACACGCACACACTACTTCATAGATCTCGTCTCTCATTCATTTCCCCTCTCCCTTCTTCTCTCTTGTACCCTCCTAACCCTCACCTCTCCTCCCCTCTCTTGCCCTCTCATGAGAAACTTTTCAGAGGCCCACAACTCCAGCCGGGTGCTACGGTCTCCTCCCTGAGGGCGTTCTCTTTCTCTTCTTTCACAAAAGAAAAACAACAGCCGGGTTCTCTCCATCTTTCTCTCTCCCTCTCCCTCCATCTCTCTCACACAACAGTCAGGTCCCTAGGGAGCACGGGGGAACAATCACACACTCAAACGCTCAAACGCTCAAACGCTCAAACACACACACACACATACATACACACACACACACACACACACACACACACACACACACATACACACACACACATACACACACACACACACACACACACACACACACACACACATACACACACACACATACACACACACACACACACACACACACACACACACACACACATACATACACTCCAAGCTGATGAGTAGTGAGTTACTGAGTCCAGCATGAGAAGTGTGAAAGAAGATATTCAAAAACTTAAAAAAATGGGGTACAAATAAAGAAAAAAAAAGGATGTGAGCAAAAGCAGATGATAAAAAGACAACCTTGGGAAGTAACAGACAAAAGAAAGATAAACAAAGAGAACTAAAGTGTCTTAAAGGGAATTTTCTTTTTCCGACATTCCGATCGAGACAGCTAGAATGCAGAGTATGACAAAGATGGCGAAAAAAAATAATGGCAATATTTAAGTCGGACAAATATTTCTCCAGAGATGTATAATAACTCCAAACTGGCACAAGATCAGACAAAAGCCTGAAAAATCTTCCAGGTCTGAGAAATTTCCAAAGGTTTTTCTTGCGAGTATGTTGTTATAATGTCTTCGATATATCCAAAACTGGAAGCTTGCTGTCAAATGTATCAAAGAGAGTAGTGAGAGTGTCCTCAGGGGGGACCTGAGGGTCCTGCATCTCTCTCTCTCTCTCTCTCTCTCTCTCTCTCTCTCTCTCTCTTTCTCTCTCTCTCTCTCTCTCTCTCTCACACACACACACACACACACACACACACAAACACGCAAACAATCCATGAAAACCAGAGGGAGCAGCTGGAGACCTCACACACCAACACCCACTAAAAATACTGATCTTCCACCTGCCTGCCAAGCACACACTAATCAATCACTCACACACATACGCCAATAAACGAGCAGAAAACTGCATGCTGATGAAACACATTAAAAAATACTTTGTATTTTATAGACTTAATAATAAAATAAATTGCTCAGATGATGATTTATACTGGTACAGTGCAAAAAGCAGGTGAAGCTATACTTCCATGCGTCTGATTATTTTGATTATTCCAATTATTAGTTCAAGTCCGTGGTCCACTAAATAAAATCTAGATCTATAATTGAAATCCCAAACAGATATTAGTTTACTACATGTGTCCACTACATAGAGTATAATGTATGGTCTAAATCTGGCATCTCAATTGTTGTTTGCTTTTAGAATAACCTGAAAAATATTCCATTTAAACCTTTCCCTATGTTCCCTATGAATAAATTATTGGCACCCTTTAGTACCTGGGCCGCTTGTTATTAGTGCAGGCTTAAAGAATTTGTTTCATTCTCACTGCTTTTCATTTCGTCATTTCAGGAAAAATGTCATTGATTTTGTGGGTTACAGACAAAAATCTCACATAGGAAAATAATTCTTGAGTCTGGGTTGTGACTTGAGGTTGTCAGGTTTGTGAGGGCCCAATTAGTGCTATTAAAACAAGAGATAGCCAATGACAAACTTTATCAGTGTGTGAAATTTCTGATATAATAGCTTTGTTAAAGCTAGCAATAGGAGTATAGTTTGGATTACAGAATGGCTATAAATACAGCAACAGCAAAGACAAAATGTAAATGAAACAGTTTTTCCAACTGAGGACAAAATGTCCCTCAAATTAACGTTGAGTGTTACTGTTTTTGCAACACAAACCTTTGTTTATAAAACATCATTTTCTGCAAAAGCCCTGATTATGCTGATAGTGTAACAGAGCGTAGTAGCTTTTCTGAATAGCATATCTATTATTCCCACATGGACAATGAACTTCATTTTACTGAGCTTATCTCCTACAGTGTGACAATGAATAAACCTAAAAGGAAATCTTAAGAGTAAAACAGGTTTAATTCATAACTATACCAATATTATTTGGTCATATCGCCCTGTTGTAGTGTGAAGGCAGTGCTTTATGAGCAGGGTCAGCCTGTGAGAGGACACTTTCAGCACTCAGCCACAGTGAGTCTCAACATCAAACAGATTCCTGACCCCCTGACTCCCTACTGTCCTTCCCATATAGTCTACATTTTACAACACCCTCTTTTCACACACACACACACACACACACACACACACACACACACACACACACACACACACACACACACACACACACACACAAAAACTTGTTTGGTAATGTCAGTCTAGGCAAATAGGGATAGTGAAAACCTCAGAAGTGTTTTGAAGTAATTGAAGTATATACGTGACACATGTTACAATATGACATGCAAAACAACACATTCGCAATCAAGAATTAACTCGTGACTCTAACCGCAATAAAAAAAATCACAAGTTTGCATATGTTTGGCACTTGTTTCAAAAATTCAAAGAAGTGATGCCGACGAACAAAGCAACCTCAAAACAACAAACAGCTCGAAAAGCAGGAAGGCGGGAAAATAAATGATGCGCCTTAAGCAAACGCTGCCTCCAACTTTAACACGTAATTAAATATTAAGCTATCTTAGAAACGCTTTGTTGAACTCAAAACAAAGCGAACACTTTCAAATAGATATTTATGGTCAGACGCACTTCCTGTGAGCTTAAAACATTAAGCTCACAGGACTTAATAATTTATGTTAAAAAAACACACTCACAAAACTCTGCTAAATCCAAACTGTTCAAACAGTCCAAGTCTTTCAGCAGGGATCCATATGCAGCATTGCCAAATCACTTCAAACCATCTGGCAAATGCGCACGTGTTCTTCAAGGCCTATCTAATGTTCTCTTAATGTTCTAGACTCCCTATTAGAACAAGTCAATGAAATCATGTAAATCTACCGCATGGGTTCAGACTATTTCTTCCTAGTCCATTGTGCCATAAAGGATGTACACATTTAATAAGCTTGGATACCTGAGGAATTGGACGTCAGTACTCAAATAAAGAAACAACAAATTATTAATTGTATGCCGTGGCTACAAAAAAATTATAATATTTTTAGCAAAAAATGTATCCACCTGAACTAATTCAAGACATTTTAAATGCAGTGCTGATATGTGTGTGTGTGTGTGTGTGTGTGTGTGTGTGTGTGTGTGTGTGTGTGTGTGTGTGTGTGTGTGTGTGTGTGTGCGTCTTTTGACATGCAAAAAACATGCAGCAAAATCGACAAAAAAGAACCAAAGGGGAATAAAATGGTGCCGTGACCTGAAATCAGGTTCTAACAGAACTGGGAAACCTGACATTTTCCCAGCCATAAGTGGTTCTTCTCCAAACTATTACCACAACGTTGGAGGCACACTATTGTATAGAATGTTTTTGGATATAGTACCATTAATTTCCCAGTATGACGATTCCCCTGTGCACAAAGCAAGCTCAATAAAAATATAGTTTACATGGGTCGGAGTGGAAGATCTGGAGTGACCTACTACAGAGCTCCGACCTCAACACTAATGAACACATTTGGGTTCAATTGAAACACTGACAGAACCCCAGGCCTCCTAAACCTACATCAGAATCTGACTTTAACTAACACCCTTGTAGCTGAATGAGCACAAATCTCCACAATCAAACTCCAATGCCTCCAAGTCTCTCATGTGTCTCTCTATGCATGTAATTTTCTTTATGTGACTGTCTTTTCTTTTCTATGTTTATCTGCATCTATCTCCAAGTGTCTTTCTTCCATGTACCTCCCAGTCTCTTGTGTGTGTCTCTCTTTATGTGTCTCTGCATGCATGTGTTTCTCTCTGTGAGCGTGTGACTCTTTACAATAAAGTGTCTCTTTGTATGCGCCTATCAATGTGTGTATCCCTCTCTACCCCCCCTTCCCTTTCTGTATGTATGTGTCTCTCATGTACTAATTTTTTTTGTTTCTCTCTCATTCTATTTCTGTGTCATTGTCTCTGTGTGCATCTGTATGAACTCTCTCTGTATGAAGTCTCTCTGTTTTTCTGTTAGTTTCTCTTCATTTGTGTCCCTCTCTGAAAAATGTCTCTCGACGTATATATCACTTTCTGTGTATTTTCGTGTTTCTTTCTGTGTTTTTTTCTCTACCTTCTTCTTGGTCTCTGCAGGCTTATATAGCTCTTCACGTCTCTCTGCAGGTCCCACTCTCTATGTGTCACTTTCTTTATGTGTCTACATTTGTATCTCCTCTCTCTCTCTCTCTCTCTCTCTCGCTCTCTCTCGCTCTCTCCCTCTGTACGTGTGCTCTTCTGTCTTACAATAGATGATCAAGAAGGTGTCTGAACTCTGATTGGCTCCAAACACCTCAGATAATAGAAGAAATAAAAGTTATAACTGATAAATAAATAATTAATAAACTTGTAACTGATAACATTTAAATTGTTACATTTTTTATGTTTTTTACAGATGTTCGTTTTTACTATTAATTTTGTACCAGTTACTATATGGTATTTTTCTCACAACTGTAGGAACATCTGTGAAATCTTGGGAGTTTCTCTTTCTCTTCATTTTGTCCTAAGGGTGTGCATAAGTCATAGACGAAAACAACACAGGATAATCTTTTACAGCATCACAATTTTTTTTTTTTGCAATAATGATTTTAAATTTATTACAATGTCCTTCAAAATCTATAAAATAGCTGTAATAAAAGCCTGACATCCGAATGTTTATGGGATGTTCTTGGGAGCAAGCAGACTTCAGATCCATCCAATCACAAAGAATATAATAAATCTTCTGTCGCCAAAAAAAAAAAAGAATCACATCTGTATACTTCAAAAAATGATGACAATAACAAGGTACTTTTATCTGTCTACTTTGCACACATGCCTGTAGCATCAAGTTAACATTCACTCCAATGTTTTTTCCCTTCCTGTTTCCTACATATGCAAGAAGTTGATTTTCCAAAAGCCAAAGCAACTCCAGATAAGCTCTGGATGTGCCAAATGATTTTACATACCAACAGTCACAAAGCCTTGGATTGACAGCCATAACAATCCTGTTTTCATTTCAATTTTTCCATTGTTTTTTAAATTGCAGTTGCTATAGAACATGTTAAATCATAATGTTATACCTTTAAAACAGTGTGGACACCACCAATTGGAGAGTAAAGACTTTGCTTGTTTCTAGATGAAATCCATAACAAGATAGAGATCAGAGATGCCTTTGATTTCCTCTTTCACCAGATATTCATCTCCATTTTTAACAAGCTGCTTCCCATTGATATTTTGGCTAATGGTTCCTCTTGGAACAAAGTGTGAAAGATAGACCTCTACATTGTAGGTTTTATATGTGAAGCCCTGCATGAAAAATAAAAAATACAATTCTGACAAATCTCTTTCATTAGATAATAAAATAGCTCTCTCTATCGGATATATAAAACACTCTTCAATCCTTTTGGGAACTGGTGTAAAAGTCGACCCTTGAAATCTGTAATAGTTTGGAAATCAAGACAAATCTAAGAATCCATATTATGAACCATTTCTTTCACTGGCAAATAATCTCATGAGTCTAGGTTATTTTGGTAATAGTTCACCATTCCTTGAGGGCTCTTTAATTAGTTAGAGGTTAATAAAGAGGTTTTATCCATTTGGATTTCTACATTAAATCTTTACTAGTTGCCTCAGTTAGACCAAGAAATCTGACTTATCTTTAGAGTAGTCCACTTTTAGGGTTCCTCAGGTTTTTTTTTATGGTTAATACTTTTTTTTACAAAAATAGATTTTTTTACAAAAAAATAAAAAATAAAAGATTGTGTAAGGAGGCCATCAATTATACATTTCTACATGAAATCTTAATCATTCCCAGAGCAGGACAAACCCAAGATGTATCTGTACAAATCCACCTGTATTCCGACACACTTCATTTATTACCTAATAATCTCAATTTTTATCATTTTGACATCTCTTGGGCATAGTCTTCGGTTCCTCTAGGATTCCTTTTTCAAGAGATTTTAAAAGGGGTCCCAAGCCAATGATAAGCGAGCACCTACTATCTAGGCAGAAATAATCATAGGCTTATAAACATTCAGAGCAACATTTGTGTCTGTGTTTTTGAAACATCCACGAAAGCAAAATTACACAAAAGTCTTGGCCAAGCAAGATGCTGCCTCAAAGCTGCTCAAAAATAAAAACGCTTAAAAGAAATGCTGTTCCCTAAATTAGACAGCTCTCGAAAAATACTGACTACATAGCCAAATGGTAGAAAAGTGACATTTTTAAGTGCTGTACTACAAACATCCTGTCTGTTATCCACAAAGTGGTTTGATACATTCATTCTGATTTTAGCTGTTTCATAAACAGTCCATGCTTTCTGTCAAAAAGAGGTGGAAAAATATTTGCATCCATCTTTAAAAAAAGCCTGCAAAGTAGCCTGTTTTTTTTGTTTTTTTTCAACTAAACTTTTTAAGAGTGGTCTGACAGATTTCAAAGCACCCCAACACCCCTAATATCATCCCCCCCATCCCCTTTCGCTTTCTCAAAAACTCTTTTGAGACATGGCAGACCCATGACCCAAAAAAGAGGCTTATGCTTCCTCAGAAGTGCTTCCAGAGCTTTACGTCTCTTCTCAAACAGCGACGTTCTTGTGTGTTTACCAGGATGCCAAATCACAGACAGGCTTGTGCTCCCTCCCTTCCCTTCCCCTCCTCCTTTACTCGGTTGCACAATGCACCCCTGTCACCAGCCCGTCATGCTTTCAAGCCCACCGTGATCCATCGCTTTCCATAGAGCGCTGCGTCTGTTCTGAACCTTGACACATTCTTTCCTCTGTTGCTTAAATAAACCGCTTTACCCTCGTGCTTTTGACGGGGGGGAAAAAAAGTTAACTTCACCTTTCGTCTAAACACAGAGGCATTTTACCCAACGCCTTGGGTATGTCCAACTATTTACATGCACTACTTTTTTTTCCTCTGAGCACAAAAACAACTGCCTGTCAGGTAAACAGACTGGACCTTTGAAAAACTCTTAAACAGATGTCTCACATCCCAACATTCTCAGGAATATGGTTGAGTCCTTTCATGGCAACAATAAAAAAAAAACTTTGTGTGAAGTCCCCCCCACCGAAACTCTTCACTCTTCCTTTAAGCCAAAAAAAGAGAGATTTCCTGTCAGGTGCAAATAGACTCCGGTCTTTTGTAAAACTCCAAACTCGATGCTTCCCATCTACTTTCATGGCAGCAATGAAATGTTTTGTTTTTTTTATTTTTTTTGAAATACACACCTTAACTTTGGTGTGAAGTTTTCTTTCCTTCCCATCATCTTTTCCTTTTACTTCACCTCATCTTTCATCTAAACACAAAGACATTTTCCTCAAGCAGAGAACACTTTGGGTACCTCCGACTCGTTTCGTTACACCCCCAGCCCCTTCTATTCAGCAAAATATGATTGCCTGTCAAGACAAAAAAAACGGGTTCTGGACTTTTATAAAACTTAAATCTTCTCATGAATATATTCACTGCAGCCAGAAACAAAAGTTTTTCCTTCTCACAACTCCTTCTATCAGTCAAAAAATAAACAAACGATTGTAACTAAAACGACATGGTTCCTGCACAGTCAGTGCTTGGACCCCTAATTATGATTTCTTGTCAGGTGCAAATACTCTGGTTCTTTGTAGTATTCTAAACTCGATGCTTCATATCAGTTTTGGTAATGCATCAAAAGTCTACTTTTCCTTGGTAATGCATCAAAAGACTACTGTTTTAAGGAATATGTCAGAACACTTCCCTCCTCATTTCCTTTTAGGCAAAAAAAAAAGCGCCTACTTGTCAGGTGCAAACAAACTCTGGACCTTTTGTAGAATCTCGTAACCAGACATTTCCCCCTCCCATCATTGCTAGGAACAAACATTTTTTTTAAAAAAGTTTCCTGGCTCTACCTCAGGCTTCAAAGAGAGCATTTGCAATTGTAGAGAGCCCGTTGGCAGGCGTTTTAAAAGCCATTCATTAGCGGGTGTGTGGATTCAAAAAACTTCTCCCATCTCAGCTCAAAATAACGGTTTTGCCTTTTGTAGTCAGGCTCGGGCCGCAAAACAAAGCATCTTTTGCTTTTTCTGTGTGTGTTCCCAGCTTGCTGCAAGATACACGCTCAGTATTGTTCTTGATTATCAAAAGCACAATGCCAAGATAATTTTCCAAGCGCAGAAACCCATTAAGGGGGGAAAACGGGGTGGTCTTTTAGTTGGCTGAGTCACAGAAAATGGCAAAGCCAAGAAACAATTAGGAATTACAAATGGAATATTTACAACAAATTGCTCACACTCTTAAAAATAACAGCAGCATAAAAAAGTTATTTCTAACCAGTGCCCCTTTAGGACTTATTTTTAGTTTTCTAAAAACCTTTTTCAAATAAACATTTCGTATCAAACCTTTGTAGGTAAAAGTTTTTGTGAGTTTTTTGAGGCATAATGGAATAAAGGAATCATCCAGAATCCAAAAATAAAGTAATACTCCAGAAAATGTTCAGCAAAACAAACACGATTTTGGAATAAGAGACTAAAAAGACTTGACTAAAAGTCTTGACTTGTGTTCAAGCGAGCAATTTAACACGATAACAATCCGAACTAAGATCACTCAAATCAATCTTGCAATAAAAATGACTTTTTCTTTGTGTTAAGTAGAAAACAAAACTTTTTGTGTACATTATTTACAAAAACAAAGCACTGAAAGACAAATTGGGAAGTGTCATATTATTGTTTGAACGGAGCATCTTAACTCAATATTTCGGGATATTTTAACTTAATATCTTGTTATTTTAAAATATTACTTATGGCCAAGCATCAGATGTACATTTTTTGCACAAAAATCTATTCAATCAACACAACAGATAAGAACAAATGCGTATATAAATTATTCAAATTCTATGCTAATATTCCTATAATTGCCTATTCAATTAGGATATAATATACCTCTAATTGACAGGCTGTAACATATTCATTATGACAAGTTAATTAGTTAATTGGGTTGAAATAATAGCAAGATCCAATTTAAATAGCAATACCATATCCTTAAACAATGAACAATTTCCTTGGAAAACCAACCTGGAAATGGAAATACGATAAGATCTTATAGTAGCTAGTGATTCATTTGAAATAGTCAACTATTATCTTGAAAAAATAATGAATTTAGTTGACAGGAGTTATTACGTCATAATAACAAGTTACGTCATAATAACATGCTGTTAAAGTTAGAAAAACGGGGTTTGGAGGCAAAATAACGGTGCATCCAGCTGAAATAATGAGTTACAGAGCGTTCTCACTCTATACTTTTCCGCATCTTGCACACAAAAAAAAGCCCCGCAATGGGAAGTGCGGTGGAGCAACGCGCACGTCGGGGATGCGCAAATGCACAATAATACACGTATATGAAAAGCAGTCCACGCATATCCATACGAGTTTATACACCACATCACAGGGCAGATATACGGGTTTCTCACCCTCGCTGGTGTCCCGCAGGTACTTTTCTGTGGACAGTCCTGTTGCTCCAAACGAGCGCAGTAATACTTCTGCTTCACCAGCCAGTCGTCCAGTCCTTTCCTTGCCAAGCAGGCATTCACTACAAAACTATCACCTGCCACGAACAGCAAGGAAAAAAAGTGCATTGAACACGAGAATGCACATAAATAAGTACAATAATATGGATAAAGTCTTAAAACTTGTGGTGCGGTTTGCGCCACGAAAAAGCGCAACGGGCACGTTATAACGCCTCAACAGCTCATAATGCGCTAATACTACATTTCCTTTCACATGCAATCAGTGAAACTCACTCACCTTCCGGGCTTTCCCTCGGTTTACAGATTGCAGCTTTAGGGAAATTTGGGAAGGGAAATGGAAAAACTGTGTTAGTAGATGCAAAATGCACAAATACAAATGCAAAAATAAAACGATCGAATAAATGCATGGGAATATTTACCATGTTTGGAATGGAGTTTACCCATTTCTCCGCATCAGACTGCAGGAACAAAACATCAGATCGGTTGTAATCCAACAAAACCCCAAAGCGCGATCCTCGGTCCACGGTGAGAGCGAAATGCGCGCGCGGTTACATCCGACGACGAGCCCGAGCGCGAGTGGTAGCTCTGATCACCCTCACGCGCGCATTTGCCCTCCCAGGCCCGCCCCTTACTGCCCCTTTAGGTTGCCAGATTCATTCTTGTGGTTCCCTCCTCAGAATCAGAATCAGAATCAGGTTTATTGGCCAAGTGTGTTGACACACACAATGAATTTGGATCCAGCTGTTAGTGACTCTCAAAGTACAGACATAAATAAAAACTATACATTCAGCTTGGACTATACAAGACAAAACAGACAAGACAAGACAATAAAGACAATGTGAGACAATATAGACAGTATGAGGCTCCTGATCAGAGCCTTGTCCACATTGGACAGTAAGTCCCAGGGCGGAAGAAAATATCCGTTGAATACACACTGACCAGGCGTATTGATTACGTCTAACGACAATAAGTCTGTCTGTTAACTGGCCGATTAATAATATCAATTCTCATAGATCAATAATGAAAGCATGATGGTGCAGTGTGGTTAATCCTGAGTTTATAAGTTGTATTTAACATGTTTCTCCTCTGAAGATATTTTCATCAGGTCTCCAAAATGCACAGGGAGCTGATTAACTGCAATAATTGCTGTTTTAAGAAGCTAATTATCAAATGTTTGTCACTAAAACAATGTAGCTAGCGTAATTCGCTGTTGTTTACTGTTGTTGTGCTGCATTTCAAATCCAAATTGTTTTGTGAATGGTTCAATAGAACAGAACCACTAGCCACTATTGAAGCAGAAAAATTGTGCATTTATATAGTTGCTTTATATAAACTTCATATGCTCAGACCGACCAAAAAATAAAAATGCACCTGAGTAAAAGACATGCATTTATTCCATGTCACACTTTATACATTCTGGTTTGAGAAAATGACATCATTACAACTTGTAAATGATCATTTTAAAGACACCATGAATGCAGCAAAGAATTACTAGGATAAATACAAGAAAAATTTTACACCACATGAAGAAAGAGGCTTTTACTTGTCACATATAAATTATAACACAGTGAAATTATTTCTTTGCATATCACAGCTTGTTAGGAAGCTGGGGTCAGAGCATAAGATCAGCCATGATACAGCACCCCTAGAGCAGGAAGGGTTAAGGGCCTTGCTCAAGGGCAGTTGGAAGATACTGGGACTTGAACCCCTGACCTTCCTATCAGCAACCAACCACTGAGCTACCATTTCCCCTGACATCAGCGGTAGCACACCTACAAAGATGTCACCTCAGCATATTTAGGATATGTGTTGAGAATGCTGTAGAACTGAGTAAACATCTGGCAAGCATAGTTCCAGTGTGGTCCCTTGGATATAGATTGATATGAGGGTGATAGATGTGCTATAATTATAGCAATAACTTAAATCTACGAAATGCATACATATTGAAGCTAAAACTAAAATGACTACAGAGTGTACTGTACGATCAGGACCATTCAGGTGTATAATATTGGCGAAATTAGGGATTCTTATCAACCTGGCAGAATCCATGTCTCAGTTCTGAGAGTAGAGGAGGCGCTTACTCAAAGTGTTTTATTGGACCAAGGCGGTGCATGAAAGCGAGCCTGGAGTCTTTTGGACTTTCTGTATCTGAAAAAGAGCAGCGCTATTTTCAGTCCAAACTAAACCAGAAGCAAATTAAGACTTATTGGTAAAGATAAATAGATGAGATTTGCTGTTGAAGGCAGGTCAGATCAGTGATCAATTAAACTTGAAAAGTGTTGGAAAAAGTCAAATAAATTAAGCATCAAAGAAAAAGTCTATTCTAAGCCACCTGAGATTCTAAGACACCCGCCCAAGCCAAGTGCACAGACACACACACACACACACACACACACACACACACACACACACACACACACACACACACACACACACACACACACACAGAGACTGCGAGAAAGACACAAGTCAGACATGCATCAAAAGACCCAAGACCTCCTGTCACTCCAAACAGTAGATCTGATTTAATAAAAAGGAGTGACATATGAGTGTAGATTACACTGTGCACTGTGCATTTTGTTATATTGTTTATCATTATCTCCATTTAGACAGCATAATGTATCAGCAGCAGAAGCAGTAGCAGTCTACAGATTATCTGATCGCACCTGCACATTTTATAATAGCAAGAAATAGGTCAGAACTATGGTGTCACCATAGTAATAAATTTGCACAGATAAAAACAACAAAAAAGCCAACTTCAACCAATTATAACACACCCGTCATCTACAATGTTTACTACACTGATATTAAAGCCACAATAGATATTTTTTTATCTCTATTTACTGTGGCTGGTGTGTGTCTATTATTTTAAAAAGAAATTTGAACTAGGTCTTAAGGAAAGATGTACGTTGGAAAACTCTGGTTCAGCTTATGGTGTGGCTAAGTTTTGGGTTGGAAAAATGTCAGCTGCTGTCTGTACTCACCACAGCATTTGAAATAATGTAGTATAACTGATAACTGTTCTAGAAATGTTTTGTTGAAATGTACTATACCTTCATAGCAACATCTACTACTAATTCATGCTATTGTAATACAGTAGATGCAGTATAAAGTTAACATTGTCTTCCTCAAATATGCAAGGCTTTCTTTGAAAAAATACATTTTCTGGATAAAAGCATTTGTTGCTCTAAAACCTGAAAATATACTGTTCAGCATTGATGGATCCTAAATTGCAAGTTGCCCATTTCACAGGCATTAATACACTCCCATACCATCAGAGATGCAGCTTTTTGAACTGGGTACTGATAAGAAGATCATCCCGTTCCTCTTTAGTCCAGAGGACATGGTGTCCATGGTTTCCAAAAATAAATAAGAGCAGTTTTCCCCTTTGCCTCAGTACATTTTAAATGAGCTTTGGCCCAGAAAGGATGGCAGCATTTCTGAATCCTGTTCACATATGGCTTCTTATTTGCATATTTTATATGATATTTAACCTGCATTTGGGGATGACATGGCAAACTGTGTTCCAAGAAAGAACTCTTCTGTCGGTGTTAATGAGCCCACACACTGTTTCGATTACAGAAACATGACTGTTTTAAATTAAGTGCAGCTTGAAGGCCCTTGTCCCTTGTGCTAGATACAGATTATTTGAAACTTTGAATAATATTATGTACTGCAGTTGTTGTTGTCTTTAACAGATCAGACCCTATCTTCTGAGAGACTCTGCCTCTCTAGGATACAGTATTTATACCCAATCATCTTACTGACCTGTTGACAGTTAACCTAATTAGTTACAAAATATTTCTTAACTGTTTAATTTCAATAACACTTTCTTTTTCCAGACTTTTGTTGCCCCAGGCCAACTTTATTGCGGCATGTTGCAGCCATCAAATTTAAAATGACTTTATTTTTTCTTTAGAATTGTACATTTCCTCATTTTAAACATTTATGTTTTCTATGTTTGATTGTAAATAAAATATGGGTTTATAAGATATGCACATCTTTGCATTCTGATTTTATGTAATTTTTGTGCAGTTTTCCAACTTTCTTGGAATTGTGGTTGTATATCTTTAAATATCTAATTTCTGAATACAATTTCTTTCATACATTTTTTACAAAGAGGATACGATTTGGTAATGCACCTACTTTTGATCATACAACAAGCACAAATATTGAACTACACACTACCTTTCAACCCTAATCATATTAATATACTGCCCCATTCACTTTAATATATGGCCTTGATAATACCAGTATAATGCCCCACTTATAACATAATATAGCCACACTCATACCAATATACTTCTCCAATTTTACCAATATACTCTAGTGCTAATACCAAAGTACAGCTTAGCTCATACTAATATACCAATATACCGCACCACACATACCAATATATACCGCCTTGATAAAACCAATATACTGCTCAGATGAAACCAGCATACTGCCCCGCTTTTACAATAATATTGTACTGACAAAAACCAATATATTGCCCAGATCATACCAACACACTGCTTCAATTATATCTATTTACTGTCAATACACTGCCTGATCATACGAAAATATTGCGCTAACAACATCAGTATATACTAGTATATTGCAGGTACTGCTAGATACTGCACTATTCATCTCAATATATTAATAAATCATACCAATATTCTGCTCCATTGATAAAAAATTTAATTCATTTCCCACTCAAACTGCATGAGTCATAATACACCACGTAATATGATTCAATTAAAGTAAAAATGTTTCTTGATTCCAGTGAGTACCTACCTACTCTTTAGCTTACAAATGCTACCAATATGCAATCCAAACTTTTAACATTTTGTAATCTGTGTCCAAACTCATCCATAAAAAAGTTTTTATTTACAACCAATCAAGAACCCACCTGTTACAACTCATTATTTGTTTGAAGACCACGACTAATAGATTTCACAAGTAGAATCAGGTGCTATTCTGCTTGTTTGTAATGAAAGCTAAACTGCAGATAAAATGTGCAGATAAAATTAGACACCCCTTATTTAGTTCAAGCTAAAGAACTCACAACACTTCTGTTTATTTTTTCTCTAACAATGGAAAAGAGAGAGAGAAAGAGAGAGAGAGAGCAGCTGCAGAAGTGCTTGCTGGGCATGTAGTCTTACTTCCTGCGGAACAAAAGCAGGCCATGTGTGCGTGAGAGTAGACAAGGGCAGTAACAAACCAAGCCCCAGTTGGTCATGATGGTGAACCTACAACATTGACCAGCATGCAATTAATAATAAATAAAACATTTAGGTGTGTACAGTTACAGGAAATGCATCATTGACAGGAAAATGTGACAATGCCTTCTTTACTACATTCTTCTTTCTCCTCATCTCTTGAAGTTAATCAAACCAAGACAACCTCTCCCTCCTGAAGACTTTCTTGTAGTAGAAAACTGTTAATAAGTACTAACAATTTTCCTTCCATAAACATTAAATGAAAATCACCTTACAAAAAAACTGTACTATGTAACTTACATTTCCTTAATTTTTTTTTTATTTTGTTAAATAATGTTTTTTAAATCTATTTAGTAATACTTTTAGGTCACATCTAATGTCTGCCATATCACTCACTGTGAATGAATTATAACTATAGAATAAACAACAAATAGATATGAATACATGAACATAAAATGAAATATAGAATATTCTATTTATTTAGTAAGTAATTTTACTCCATAAAATATGGTTTATAAAACATTGGAAAAAAAAGATAATTAAAGATAATTAGAAGTCATGAATCACTTTCTAAATTAGAACTTTTTTAAAACTGGCTAATTCCTTGTTTCCTAGCTAGAAGCTTAGCCTGTGCTTGTTGGCTTGTTGTGCAAAAATGAGAGGAAAACTTTCATCTAAGAATTCTGTTTCATGTCCTAAGAAGCCAGACGCACGCAGCTACTAGCATTCAGGCCCCAAGTCTGTTAAACATGTTTACTACTTTCTTGAATGAAACTCACCACACAAACACACACACACACACACACACACACACACACACACACACACACACACACACACACACACACACATACTTCAGCATTACTCTGTCAAATCTAATCTTTGTTTTATTTTGCACATGCAGTATTTGATGTGTCCGATCATTTCTTTGAAGTCTAGAACATGAAATCTGATCTTGTCTAGACCACTTGGATTCACATTTGTTTCAGTAAGAAAAAAACACACAAGCTGTAAAGTTAGGGTCTAGTGAAGTGTGAAAAAAAAAGAAAAAAGGACATCAGAAACATTTTTTTAAGATTTCAAAATTAAACCAAGATAAAATGTCTATTAGAAGAAGAGACAACTACTATAAACTCAAGCTGGGTTCCTTTCTGGAGGCCCTTTCCTTTGAATGCACCTGTGCCATTTCATCTGAAGAGGAACTGTAGTCGGCATTGTATTCGGACACTGATGTCATCATGTCCTGTTGTCACTCACTAACAATCAACTTTAAAATAGATCACATTTTTTTCAACACCTTAACTCTAAAAGTTAAATAGTATGTTAACTAGCATGTCAGACTAGGTTTTGGAAATAACAACAATTAGAATAATCATATATTGGATTTCAGTTCTTCAAAAACTGATTTGAATTGCAGAGCTGATCACAGGAAAAGTGGAATATGCTGTCAATATGGTGAGACCCAAGACTAATTATTAAGCTTGCAAATGAAAAAAAGGGTGTACAAGGAGATATAGCTGGAAAAAAGTCAGTGCTGGTTTCAATTTGACAATTGAGCACACTGTAAACAGATTTAATATACTTGAGAAAGAATACAGGGATAAAAAAAATCAACAACAGCAGCAGTGAACTGGTTATGCATTCACATAAACAACAGACTCATGACTGGGAAGCAATTGAATTCAGTTCACCTCAGCCCAGCACTGGTAAAGAGCCAGGTCCAAAAACCAGAAAAAGAACTGTTTTAATAAAAAAAAAAAGTAATGAGTTCAGAGTACAGCAGCCGCAAGTCCAAAAAGAACAATGGTTCAGTTTGAAAATTACATTTAAAAAGAATCCAAATTAGTGAGCACCAAACAATAAATCAGAAGATAAAAACAAACATTGACAATGCAAATGCAAGAAATAGTTCAAATGAGAAGCAGCAAAAATGGATTCAAATTGAACATTAACTTGACATGTCACTAACTCATATTTAGAAACATAATCAATGGTTAAAGGGGCAACTTGTGAATTTGTGTTAAAAAAGTTAAGCATAAAGGGTTTTATTTGGCAAAAATGATGCTTGTTTACACATTTGACCCACAACTTGCATTAATTATGCTAATCCTTGTGATAAAACACAAAACAAAATAAATGTCTGCTCAGTATGTTACCACAAACATACAAACAGTACATATTGTAGTACATTCCGTCATGAAAAGCCAAAGAAGCTTTAATAGCATGAAAATTGAATCCTTAATGTAGCTATTAAAAAGCAAATAGAAGGTTTGAAGAAAGACTAAGGGATGTCTCGCAGCACTGCTGAATTTCGGGGCTGAGAATTTCTGCTTGTTAGCTTCACCTCCTGATAGGCTGCTTTTTGAAGCGGTTGGGGGTTTGCACCCCATCCAGAAAGGGGGACACAATTAGTGCAGTGAGGCACAAACAGTAGGGAGTCCCCTTTGATGTGAGAAGGAAAGAAAGAAAGAGAGGAGCTGCATGTTTTTGTCAAAAATGACGCCGTTGCCAGATTCAGTAATGCAGAATGTTGTTTATGATGTTCATTAATTACCAATTGTATATCAAAACACACTCGGGTTTGAGGCTGGGGAGGGGAGGGGTAAGAATAAAGATGTTAATGAAAGAGGAACGAGTGATGCGTGAATTTCGAACGAAACAGGACAGTAAGTAAGACAAGGACAACAGGAGAGTTGAAAAATGGATGCAAAGTTTATCAAAAATAGAATTCTTGATTCTGATTGGCAAATCTTACAAATCTTAATAATAATAATAATAATAATAATAATAATAATATATATATATATATATACCCAAATGAACTATCAATACCCATTTCAAACCTTCTGTTTATGTCTAAGATTTTAGAAAAGATTGTGTCTGCCCAGTTATGCTCCTTCTTTCAAGAAAGCAACTTCTTTGAAATGTTTCAGTAAGGATTCAGGCTTCATCATAGCACAGAAACTGCACTAGTTAAAATAACAAATGACATGTTTTTAGCTTTAGACCAAGGCTACATCTCTTTGTTAGTTTTACTAGATTTTAGTGCTGCATTTGATACTGTAGATCATGACTTTCTCCTAAATAGCTTACAGAATTACATAGACTTTTAAAGACAGGTATTAAGTTGGTTCAAATCCTACCTGTCATATCGTTACCATTTTGTAGATTTAAATGGAGAACTATCCCGGATAATGCAAGTAAAATATGGGGTGCCACAAGGTTCAGTTCCGTGCCCCCTGCTTTTTATAATATACATGCCTCAATTTGGAAATAATATTAGAAGGCATGGGTTAACTTCCACTGATATGCTGATGATACCCTGCTATATAAAAAATTAAAGAACAATTAATAAACAATTGAACAATTCTGATAATGTCATCTTCACTGCTCAACAGTTGAAGGAGTTTTTGTCCTGTCTATACCATGCTACCAGAACACCTTTTCCACAAATTAACTGAGGCATTTAAAAAAAAAAAAAAATTTATTTTGCAGAAAACACACTGATCAAAATTAGAGAACAACAATGACTGTAGCATGGAAAAAGATTACAACAACATTTTCTGAAGCTTACAACAGTCAGCAATTAGTAGGAAGTGTACAGGCCTCTGCTCTGAATGACTTCAGCACATCTGCGGCCACAGGACAGCACTTGTCTCTCACACTGCTGTGACATGGAGTGTTGTCCTGCATGAACACTGCGGGGTGATTGGGTGATGAACGCAGGGAAGGAACCATATGTTGTTGAAGAAGGTTCTGATAAACATTTGCATTCACTCTGCCATGTAGCTGTATAAGAGGCCCAACTCCTGCTGCAGAAAACATGCCCCAAACCGTGACACTTCCTCCTCCACTTTTCACTGACTTTTTTACACACTTTAGGTTCAGTCTTTCTCCAGTTTGTCGCCGAACATAATGTTTCCCATCGGACCCAAAAAAATTTGACTAGCTTTCATCACTGAAGTGAACTTTGGACCAGTTCTCCTCTGTCCACACAACATGCTCCTCAGCAAAGCTTAGTCTAGCCTTTTGATTCTTTCTGCTAATGGGAGGTTTGGTCACTGCAGAGTGGGCTTTCAGTCTAAATGCTCTTAAACGTCGAGACACTGTATGACGAGACAGATCCTTACCCTGTTCAGCGCTGAACTGGTGAGCAATTCCAGCGGCAGTGTGGAAACGATTGCCCATTGAGATCCTCCACAGGATCCTGTCCTCTCTTGTATTTGTCTTCTGTGGACGACCAGCCTTCTTGGCAGACTTGAATGAGTTTGTGATGTTGTAAAGGTTCAATATTTTTCAAATCACAGATTTGGAACGACCAACTTGTCTTGCTATGGCTGATAGGGTCATCCCTTTGGTCTTCATCTGGACAACCTGCTGCCGGAGGCTTTCAGTCACTTTAGAACGGCCCACCATCTTGCAGAGTCAGTGAAACTGGAAGGTAGGCTGCCAATTAAATATTTAAATTTAAATAGTTAAATAATTATATATATATATATATATATATATATATATATATATAATATATATATATATATATATATATATATATATATATAAATAATCAAAACTAAACAAAACATCTCAATTGTCTATTACTTAACTACAAAGCCCCAAATGGTTTGGTTACTCTGTATCTATCTAGTCTTCTAAAAAGCTACAATCTGTCATGCTCTTTGAAATCTCATAACTCTGGACTTCTGGGAGTTCCTAGAAAAGTCCACTAAAGGTGGTAGAGAATTCTCTAGGATAAGTCTCTCTCCCAGTTTTAGCACAGATTAAAGATATAGCTTTTTAGCATGACCTACACATAACACACATCACCTATCATAACCTTGTGCTCCAGTACATCTGATCAATTGCACATCATCAAATTGTGCTTGTTAATATTATGAAGAGCAGCTATGCTATTTCCTCTTCACTGCTTCTATTTCTCTACCCACCTCGAGGCATCCCTAGGTTGTGTCCCACCTTATTAAATATTATGGGCCTTCAAAGAGTAGATGGCGACCCCACAAACATCCTGAACCATCTAGAGATGTAACAGTGCATTTGGATCCCACTTCATGTAGAGTTTGGACATTGGACTTATTTGAATGCTTAAAGGCTCTTGCATAGAGGAGTAGGTGCTGGATCTATGGTTAGGGTTCGTGTTCTGGATCTTTTATTGATATGGATCTCAGATGTTGAGCTATTCTGCTCAGTATCTCCTGGTTCCACAACGTCAACTGTATAAGACTATAGAAAGGGAATAAATCATAATCAGACACACACTCCGGTGCTCACAATAGTTCTTACTCTCTGTATTTTTAAAGATTTATAATCACACTCTTAATATTACCCAATTGGGAACAGGTTCCTCTTTTGAGTCTGGTTCCTCTCAAGGTTTCTTCCTCATACCATCTAAGGGAGTTTTTCCTTGCCAGGCTCCGGGCTGCTCATCAGGGATTAACATAATGCCTTTATATAACACATAAAAACACGTAATGCCATTATTGTTCTATAATTCTTACATTCTGTAAACTGCTTTGAGACAATGTTCATTGTGAAAAGCGCTATAGAAATAACTTGAAATTAAACTTGAACATGTATGTAAGGCAGTGGCGGGCCGTGCATTTGGTACCTGGGCCTTCAGTGGGGACTTACCCGACTTAATCCACCTCTTAATGCCACCAATATCACGTCGCAATTATAGAAACCATTAATACAATACAAAAACGAATTAACAACGCATGGCATTACAGAGAGAGAGGCATTTCGCATATGGAGGGTGAATACCATTTTAATATAGCAAGCTCCAAACCTTTACACTACAACCGTAACTGTGCCACATACATCATCTTAAGCAGTTAAGAATCAATATTTTTCTAATAAAATGACAAAAACTTGAAAAACTTTAATAAAATACAATCTATTCACCAGAGATGCAGACTCATAAGTTGCGCCGCTCCTCAGAGGCTATAAACCAGTGGTACTGCTCGTATTTACTGGTCTGGAAGTGGAAAACAAACCCTTTCCAAGGCTGAGACACACTAGTTAGCTTCGGGGTTGGCCGACCTCCTCACGATTTCTAGCTTTTCTTAAAGTATGTCCAATTTCTCTTCCTCCATAGGCATAAAAAAGTCTAACTCAAATGTATTAATGTGTGCAGAGCTACAGACATGTTTTGCCACTCGAACTTGACTGTAACAGTTTCCCTCGGACCAACCAATCAGAGGACGGAAAAATGCTGATGCTATTCTGGGCCAGTTAGCTGTCCTGCGAGGCGAATATAAAATCTAAATGGTTAAAGGAACAAAGCTATTTATTAAGGAGACTATGGTAAAAGGGCCAGCAGAACAGACATTGAAGGCCTGGGGCAGATTAGATTGACATGTCAGCACATAGAAGCTGAAATTGGACAAATCTGATTGGACAAAAAATCTGACATCCACATACACGTACTGGAAGCAGTGCAGCCAAGAGAAACGCTATGAAATGAATAGAATAAACTGTTGGGAATAAATTAATAACATTTCTTGGAACAAATATTAAAATGTAGGTTGTAAATGTAGGTCAGTGCTTCTGATAGTGTTTAGGCCAGCAGAGATGGTTTTGCGGGCCCTGACCGCCCGCCAATGATGTAAGGTATATATATAAATACACATACACATTATTATTCATGCATGTTGATAGATGATTTTTTATTCATTGTTAATAAAAATAAAAAAAAAACATTTAGTCGAGATAAACTTGGTTAGTGGAGAAGAGGAACTTCATGTGTTGATGGAGGAACCATGTATGAGAAAGCAAGGAGAAAGAAAGATTCAAAGAGCAGGAAGTAAATGAATAAGTGGAAGTGAATAGGGAAAAGGGACAAAGGGAGATACTGGAGAAAATAAGTACAGAGAGAGCGAGAGAGAGAGAGAGAGAGAGAGAGAGAGAGAGAGAGAGAGAGAGAGAGAGAGAGAGAGAGAGAGAGAGAGAGAGAGACCAAAGACCTTGGTTGAAATGAACAGGGTGATAAGAACATGGACAAAAAGCAAAATAGAGAAGACAAACAAGAGAGGCAGATATTTTTTCTGTCTTTTGCTGCTTGTATGTGTGTCTTTGAGAGAGAGAGAGAAAGAGAGAGTGAGAGAGAGAGTGAGAGAGAGAGAGAGAGAGAGAGAGAGAGAGAGAGAGAGAGAGAGAGAGAGAGAGAGAGAGAGAGATTTAAGCTGGAGATTTTTTCTGTAGAGATAAGAGGAGCCACCAAAATAGGCAAAAGCTTCAAAGTGAGGGAGAGGCTCCTGTGGGACAGCACTGTAAAGCTTTGCCCTCTACACACACACAGACACACATCCTTCAAGCCACATTACCCACATATGATTTCATGTTGTGTAAGTGGCAGCTGCACATCCCGCATCAGGGTGAAAGTGTGAGCCCTAATGAGATCAATAAAAAATACAAAAACAAAAAAAAACCTTTTTAGTGTCAAAGAAAAGTGATCTTAACACCGAGTCATCACACAGAGAAAGAAAGAAAGAAAGAAAGAAAGAAAGAAAGAAAGAAAGAAAGAAAGAAAGAAAGAAAGAAAGAAAGAAAGAAAGAAAGAAAGTTCACTGCAGATGCAAAATGGTGGGTTTTTTTGGGGTTTTTTTTTAATCTGTGCTTTTTACCCAGATTCCTTCAGAAACAGGCAGAGTTGTCAATACACTGCCGTTTGCCTCCAGTTCAGCTGTAAAACATGCACATACAATGATTTTTTTCACTGCAATAAAAATGATTGTCCTGCTCGTGCATGTCCACGGCTGATCACATTGAACAAACTGATCATGATGAAGACTTGTTATTTAAACAAAGGTTATACAAGTTCAGCTAATAAAAGTCTGTTTCAAAGTCATAAAACACTGAAATAACGGCGTGGTGCTGGCAGAAAGAAAAAGAATGAAAAATATCCTACATTTTACTTTGTGGTGAGGGGGAAAAGATAGAATTTGGGGGGAAAACAAAAACCACTTTGTCCTTAATGCCCAAAAAATGAGATATACAGAGAAGGAGACGGTAGAAGTTTTAAAAAGCAACATTTAAACTAGAA
This sequence comes from Silurus lanzhouensis, assembly GCA_039877035.1. Classification (NCBI taxonomy): domain Eukaryota; kingdom Metazoa; phylum Chordata; class Actinopteri; order Siluriformes; family Siluridae; genus Silurus; species Silurus lanzhouensis. The sequence goes on along the minus strand of JBCEWE010000578.1, from coordinate 4,817,297 downwards.
TTACATTCTTAACACCACAACAAAGCAGAAATGTAGAGAAAGCAAGAAAGCAAGAAAACAAGAAAGCAAGAAAGCAAGAAAGAAAGAAAGAAAGAAAGAAAGAAAGAAAGAAAGAAAGAAAGAAAGAAAGAAAGAAAGAAATAAGGCGCAAACATCCTGTTTACATGAGCCTTCTGCATGATTCTAAGTACAAATGAATTCATGAAGTTATGTATTCCTAGACCATGACCTATTTGGGTGATTATGAGGAGACATTCAAAAAAACCTTCCATACGTATCCCCCACCCCCAACCCAACAATGAAATGAACATACTCTGCGATTTCATATCATAATATCGAAGTCTATGTAGGGGGGGTAAGGGGGCCACATTTTCTCAGGGTAAAAGGTAGATATACATCAAGACTCTTTTATGTTGAACTTCCCCTAAATGTCCGAACATGTCCAAATCATTGGCTATTTTTAAATGACAGGTGAACACCTGCATCTTTCTGAAATACTTGAACTGTCACTTATTTTTCTGTTTAATATCCTTACGCTAAATAAAAGTGTGCTATAATTCCTCTAAACAGAGTTAAGAGGCTGATGGCATCCTAAGATCCAACCAAGTGAACCAGTGTTGATTGATTCATTCGTTGCTCTGGATAAGGGCATCTGATAAATACCGTAAATGTAAATGTAGTTAGCAAAAATGTTTGGTTGCCTCCAAAATATATAAACTAAGCTAACAAATCTGAAGCAGTAAAATGGATGACAAATGAAATGAACTAGATTCTGCTTAATTACTAAACAAATTAATTGCTATTTTTTACATTCATTGTATTGACAATGCATTAATAGTTTATTGTCATATTTAGTGGTCTTGGCCTTCAATTTATGCTAGTCCTTGGATTCAAAGAGGCAGGTGCGTGTGTGTGTGTGTGTGTGGTGTGTGTGTGTGTGTGTGTGTGTGTGTGTGTGTGTGTGTGTGTGTCCTCCACCTCAGGCAGAGGAAGTTTCCTGTTTCCTTAAGGAACAGATCAAAGGCTTGGCAGGATCTGCCACCTCTACCCACAAATCCCCTCTGTGTCCCTGACACTTTCTGCAGATGTGTGTGAGCCTGACTTTGCGTGCGGCCTCACCAGCCCACTTCATATAAACAGTCCTATGTGTGTTAGTTTTGGTGTGTGTGCGTGTGTGTGTTTCAGGGCCTTGTACTGGTTCTCTCCGATGTTCCAAAGACCTTCAGGAAATAAACACATGACTGTGTCTCACGGAAACAGGCCCACAGGGTTCACATTTAGGCCATGGAGTGTTTTCTACATAACAAGTAACATAACACGTTCATAATATATATAGAAATATGACATATGTATGTGCTGCTGTTAACTCCAGAATTATTGGCACCCTTTATGAAAATAAAGAGTAATTTAGGTAACATGCATGCATTAATAATAAGGGCATAAGGAAGAAAAACAACAGTTAAAAAATTATTGGTGCCTCTAATCTTTTAATGCCTTTATCTTAAAGAAAGAACAGAGAGAAATACAACATCCCACAGCTTATAGCATGGATCACAAAGTCTACTGTACATTCCTTATTAAAACTGACATCATGTATGAAAGTTGATATTATTATTATTATTATTATTATTATTATTATTATTATTATTATTATTATTGTTATATTATTACTATTATTTTAGTGCATTAATGCAAAATTCAGCATACTTTTCTATATTATAGTTGTCCTATATATGTAGACTATAATATATTTAAATATATAAAAATAATAAAAGCGGATAATAAAATAATAATAAAAATAATAAGATCGGCGATGCTAACCAGCCCTGTTTCATAGAGAGTGCATTGAGATAGTAGTTAAAAAAAAATCTTTGTGGAGAACATCTGGAAAAAGTATGGCTCCGCTTAAAGTGAATCACATTTCCCACTCTGTTTTGGCTATCCTTCATAGATTATGCTTTTCTGCTTTTGTTTTTTATTTCTTTAATTTTTTCCATCTAACTATTCCTTTTCCCTCTGCTTCATTCTGTATGATCACCACTCAAATCAACACACAAAATTTATTATTGAAAACAAAGAACTATTGTCAGTAGCCTACTGATCTCTTTATTTATGTTATATTCACCACTTTAAAAACTGCTTTTAAATAAAAACTTAAGAATTCAAATCTGCAGCTCAGGAAAACAAAGCACAAACTATATCCCAGATTCAATTGGTAAAGGCAGCACAACATCATTATGGATTCCAAACATAAATTGGGCAATTATAAAGGCATGGTCTTACCTAGCTAGAATTTATACATTTCCAAGAATATTAAAATATCTTGCAGATATATTGAAAAAAAGTTCTTATATACAGTATATATATAAAAAACATATTTTCACTCATTCATATTCTAAGAAACAATGCTTAAATGGACTTTCATGCTTCCTATAAATTCTGTGTTGAATTATGGCAACCTCACTTGTATGAAAATTGATGTGGGGATAATTAGCTTATATGTTACCACAGTGCTGTTGAATTCTCAATTTTATTTGGTCAGAAGGGGTTTTATCAGATTTTCTTTAAGAGCAGCTCAAACTGCTAAGATCTGCACATTGGAAATGCCACATGATCAGATTTTAAAATGTGTTTATAGATGCTATAAATAGATCATTACATATTCATCCCAGAGGGAAATTCATGCATTTTATTAGATAGATACATAACATTAGTGATAATCTTGATGTTTTAAGTTTGCAAACTTTTATATAAAACACTATAATAATAAACAGTTGCAATTTCTATTGAAGTCGACCTTTATGAAGATTTATGTAATGCGTCTGTCACTCCTTATCAGCACGCCTAATCCCTTTTCTTTTATACGTGACCAAACCTCACCCTTTTCACATTAACAGCTCTTTAATTCCAGATGAGTGATCTGATATGCTTTCTGTTCAGAATTTCATCCTATCTTTAATCTTAGGAATGCTTTTCAAAACATCGCTCATTTCCAAAAATAAAATGGACACCATCTAGTCGAGTGGAATAATGAAAAAAAAAAAAAAAAAAAAAAAAAAAAAAACTTAAAAGGCTGTAAAGCATGTTTAACAGTCAAAAGAAAAACAACCAGAAGATATTTTTTTATATTATGAGTTGGACTTCATAGCTTTCATTTGAGCCTTGTAATTAAAAAGTTGGTCTGATGTGACACAATCAATTTCTGAGGCAACATACTCCAAAATCTTTATGTGCCAGTGTAATTTCTGCTGGATACCAAGACATTACAGAGTACAATACAGCCAGACATTGCAGGATTAATATTTTTGTCCAGGTCATAACAAAAAGATATCTGATGCTCCTGTACATGACTCTGATTTATTACTATGTAATAAATAGTCATAACATGTTTAAAGATAACAGGTGTATATTCAAGCTGCTTCATATGTTCTTTATTTGCTGAGTAATATTCAGCAATATTAAGAATATAACACATACTGATTATACATAGTTAAGCTGCATTGTTTCTGCTAAATACATAAAGATCAAAACACCTGGGGGTGTGCTCTAACAAGAAAATAATAAATGGTTAATGTGGTGTTATTTTTGATGTTGCGATACTGTCAGTTTATTATTTTTAGCATGTCTTGTTTAAGTGTTGTATTTAACCTATACCTCAGCAATTTGCCAGTAATTACATTTAATATTATTATTTCTAAGTTTCTATTAGCAATTAGTCTCAGCTACTATTCATTTTTTTCAGCTCATCATGGATTAAAAAAAAGGTCCTTCATCATTAATTTTCCTATGTTGTAAAATATTATGTGTTAGCTATGACTGTCATAAACTATTAACACTGGAGACTCTTCCAGTAAATTCATCTTAAAGAAAACTTCAACATTTCAACAATTTTGCACATTTGTTCCTGTGAGACCTCTAAGGTAAAATAATAGAAATAATAATAATAATAATAATAATAATAACCATGAAAAACACAGCCACAGCTTGAAAGTTCAACTTGTCAGCATGGGGTAGTCTTTCCAACTGTCAGCTTTGTTGTACAAGTAAATTAGTAAAATGTATAAAGTAATTTTAGATCAACATGGCCACTCATATTGTCAACAGTGTAAAGTACAGCTTCTTTTGTTTTACATGTGTTTATCGCAGTGTTGCCTTTTGAGCATTTACCATACTAACGGCACTTGGTCAAATCTGTAACAGTGACCGTACTTATCACTGTTTATAGAAGCTGCTCTGCAATATTAGAGCAACTACTACTAGCATGAATCAGCTAGATATTGTACAGTGCCCTCCACAATTATTGGCACCCCTGTTTAAGATGTGGTCGTGGACTTCTAAAAATTCTCCTTTTTTTTTTAAAACAACATAGAACCCAAATGCAAAAAAAGAGAAAAATCCAACCTTTCATTTAAGTACATTACTTTGGTGGTAAAAAAAATCATACATTTAGAAAAAAAAAAAACCTTGAAATCATGTGTCCCATAATTATTGGCACCCCTAACAATTCCTCTGAAAATTTTAATTGGTTTTTTTTTATATATATATTTTTCTGTAGTTGCTAAGGTTGGTCAGGGTATCTAGGGACTTTTAATTAGTAATTCATGATTTCCTGTTTCCCTGGGGTATAAATATGACGTGACACAGAGGCCTAATTCTCTTACCCATTTGTCAACATGGCAAAGACAAGAGAACACACCATTCAAGTAAGGCAGATATGTGTCGACCTTCATAAGTCAGGCAATGGCTACAAGAAAATAGCCACTCGCCTTAACTTGCCGGTATCTACAGTCAGAGGAATCATTAAGAAGTTTAAAACAACTGGAACAGTGACAAACAAGGCTGGAAGAGGTCCCAAGTTTATCTTGCCACAACGCACAGTGAGGAGGATGGTAAGAGAAGTAAAAAAATTTCCCAAGCTCACCGTCACAGAATTGCATCAAAGAGTGGCATCTTGGGGTCACAGAGTCTCCAAAACAACCATCAGACGCTCTCTACATGCCAACAAGCTGTTTGGGAGGCATGCAAGGAAAAAGCCTTTTCTCACTAACACTTACAAACCAAACGTCTGGAGTTTGCTAAGCGGTACTGGGACTTCAACTGGGATCGTGTGCTTTGGTCAGATGAGACTAAGATTGAGCTTTTTGGCAACAAACACTCTAAGTGGGTCTGGCGTAAAACAAAAGATGAGTATGCCGAAAAGCACCTCATGCCCACCGTGAATATGGTGGAGGATCTGTGATGCTGTGGGCCTGTTTCTCTTCCAAAGGCCCTGGGAACCTTGTTAGGGTGCATGGCATTATGAACGCTTTGAAGTACCAGGATATTTTAAATAAAAACCTGATGGCCTCTGCCAGAAAGCTGAAGATGGGTCATCATTGGGTCTTTCAGCAGGATAATGATCCAAAACATGTGGCAAAATCTACACAAAAGTGGTTCAGCAGTCACAAACTCAAGGTCCTCCCATGGCCATCTCAGTCCCCAGACCTCAACCCAATCGCTAAAAGCTAAAGAGAAGAGGTGCATAAGAGAGGACCCAGGACACTGGATGATCTAGAAAGATTGTGCAAAGAAGAATGGTCAAAAATCCCTCTCTCTGTGTTCTCCAATCTTGTGAAATGTTATAGGAGGAGATTAAGTGCTGTCTTGTTGGCAAAAGGAGGTTGTACAAAGTATTAACATCAGGGGTGCCAATAATTGTGGCACACATGATTTCAAGTTTTTTTTTTTTTTCTAAATGTGTGATTTTTTTACCACCAAAGTAATGTACTTAAATAAAAGGTTGGATTTTTCTCTTTTTTTGCATTTGGGTTCTATGTTGTTTAAAAAAAAAAGGAGAATTTTTTGAAGTCCACGACCACATCTTAAACAGGGGTGCCAATAATTGTGGAGGGCACTGTATACTGTTATTGCTGTGCTACATTTTCTGTCCCAACTGTTCCATGACTGTTTGAAGTAGAATGTTTTGCACCTGTATTGCTCTAATATAAAAAAACGTTTTATAGGAGGCATCTATTTTTTCTTTTTTCGGCAGGTCTTTAGGTGGAAAATCACCTTTTTGCCGCAAACCAGCCCTTCCAAGCAAATGTAAACACAGCATAACTTGCCGTAATGGCTGTATAATAGTAATTAGCTAGGTACCAAAATCCCATTAAATTTTTAATTACAAATCACAATAACAAATCAGATAATACAAATACACAAGCTGGGAATAAGAAATGGTAAGTTTTAACAAATAATTAATTAAATAATTTGTTAAATAAATAAATAAATAAATAAATAAATAATAAATAAATAAAAACCTGTGAAATTGTTATCTGTGTTATCTGTCAGGAGTTAGTATCCAGCAATAAAGACAAGACAGAAGTTATATAGTGAACCTGTTTGCTGTACAAAATTTATAAAATTTGCATGTTATTACCTCACTTCAAGCATAACCCACTTCTAACTTAATAGTGGTAATACATTTTTTTATTAATCATTATAACAGAATAATTTGTTTGTGTTTTATTTAATAACATTTATGTGAGAAATTAATGTGACTCATACCTGCAATAACACACTGTTTCATATGTTAAGTCTAAAAAAGAGATACAAATCAAATCATTGTTTTTTTGCGCATTCAGCAAGTGATTTTCTACTGCCAAGTTAAAATGATGTATAGAAAAGCATGCGATGGTGTGTGTGTGTGTGTGTGTGTGTGTGTGTGTGTGTGTGTGTGTGTGTGTGTGTGTGTGTATGTGTGTATGCATGTGTGAACGTAAATGAGAGCAGATGCGGAGGGGCCCATGGCCTCTGCATGTTTCCACAGTGATGTCAGCTCTGGTGGGCTGAGGTTAAAGGGGAAACGCGTGGCGGCTGGGAATGTCTGATAGACAGCTCTCTCTCTCTCTCTCTCTCTCTCTCTCTCTCTCTCTCTCTCTCTCTCTCTCTCTCTCTCTCTCTATCTCTCTCTCTCTCTCTCTATCTCTCTCTGCATTCTCTTTGTCAGCTTTGTCTCCTGGCTTTGTTGATTATCCCAGTGTCTGTTTGATTCATGATCTTTTTCCTTTTTTCTTCATTTAAGCTTTCTCTCTAATTGTTTTCCCTTTTTCTTTTTTCTCCAGCGCTTGAGAAGACCACAATCCTCAGTTAAGGTGGAAACACTTATCTCTCAGATGCTGAGAAATAACAAAAAACCACACACACTGTGCAGATGTTACACAGAAATCGTAACCGCACACCTCTCAGGAGGTCTCAAAAAACACCCCGCCCTGCCCACACACATACATACATACAAACACACACACACACACACACACACACACACACACACACACACACACACACACACACACACACATTAGTCAAGTCAAGAAGCTTTTATTGTCATTTCAACCATATATAGCTGACGCAGTACACAGTGAAACGAAACCACGTTCCTCCTGAACCCTGGTGCTACATACAACAACAATCACAGAAAATACAGGGCTAAGGACTAATAAGTGTCTTCGCCACATAAAGTGCATCGTGTGCAACCTGGTGCAAACAGTGCAAGACAACACAAGACAGTGCAAGACAATACAGGACAGTGCAAGACAACACAAGACAAATATACAAAATAGCGCAAAATACAAAATAACAGCCTTTAGCTCTAAGACAACTTACCTAATTTTTCCAGTAGGGGAGCACTATAAGGTGATTTTGCAAGTATCTCTACGTTATGAGTGTTTTCATTTCGGGAAACTAATACTTAACTATTTTTTACTGTGTAATATCTTTATATTGCAGTACATTTCAGAAAACATACTAAGATGTGATGAATGTAGGTAAATGATAAGCTGTCACCAGTGGTGGCAATAACGAAGTAAATGTAATTCGTCACTGTACTTAAGAAGTTTTTCATGTATCTGTACTTTGCTAAATAATTTCTATTTGGGGAGACTTTTACTTTACCTTCACTTCTTATACTTCTTACTTCTATATATCTTACTTGTATATACTGATAGACTATCTATAATAATATAGTAATAATCTATGGTAATATATACTTATTACTTATATACTTTATAGTATATTACTTTTTACTCAACTACATTTTTTATTTATGAGTGCATAAAAACTTAACTGGTCAAGCCAGTGGCAAGCCATCAATCAGGGTAGAGACTCCTGACTCTAACTTGCCACAGCTTGTGATTTGCAATTGAAAATAATGTTTTGGCTCATGATGATTTGAATAGATATCAGTTTTTGACTAATTCATATAATTCTATTAATAGACTGGTGTGCTGAGAGTAACATTTGAGTCTTTTCACATAAACTGAGTTGATTAAGCAAAGTCTTGTGCCGGAAATAATAATAGCCATAATAAATCATAGTACTTTTGATACTTAAGTACATTTGAAGGCAAATAGTTTTGTACTTTTACTCAAGTGAAAGTTTCAAGAGAGCACTTTTACTTTTGCTGGAGTAAAACTTTACCTACTGTATCTCTACTTTTACTCAAGTACATGCTTTGTGTACTTCATCCACCAAGATAAAGTACACAAAGGCTGTAACAAGGCCATAATTACACAGTTCTCACACAAATGTGTGTGGAGTAATAACCACATCCTACTACTTATAAAGGTAGGATGTGTTGGAGAATGAAACACTGAATTGCATAAATTATTGAAATATAATTTTTGTAGAGTAGAACTTTTATTGTTGAAGTTTTAGTACATTTGAATGTGAGCCCTAAATTCAAAAGTAAAATTAGGAAATTTGTACTTTTACTCAAATACAAAAGGGCACATTTCATCCACCAATTGGGGCTGCAAGTACAGTTGCATTCTGTAATTAATTTACAAATATTATTCCAGTCAGCAGTGGATTTCTCTTGACAAATTAACCAATCCAGGAGCATAGTTCAACCTCCCAAAATATGTCTATAGCAGCAGGGGTGTGGTCAATCATCATCTGTAGGTATAGAAGAGGTGGGCAAATCAGCAGGTAATGCGCAATGATTTTAACCTATGGCTTGTTACAGTCACTTTACTTAGCTCTGTTTTTTGTGCTTATAGGGTTAGCTGTAATCAGAGAGAAAGCTGAGCAACAGACAACTATGCATGCACGTTATTAGCTGCACTGAAAGCTAAAAGTTGAAAATTGCAAAATAAAGAGAGAGTGGTTGTTCTGTAAACATTGTGTTAATCCCCTCGTCTTCTTTTACATCCTCCTTACAGTGGCTTAATCTCTGGACGCTCTATACCATCCTTATTGCCATTGAGCAAACCAATCAGATTTAGCAATACATGAGATTTTTGTAACTAGCTACTGTATGTTATAGATTATGCCATATGAATCCTGCAATTACCTAATCGTTGAGGTAAAAATTTTTGCCCCTTGTGTATTTGAGCTACATAATGTGAAAATAATGGGAAGTAAGCACCTTGTTGGTTAACTATCTATGATTCTTTTCATTTGGCTGCGTCGATTAGGGGTCTCCAGAGCGGATCATCCTTCTCCATATCATTATGATTCCACTAACTTCGATGAATGATGTATTTTATTACTTAAAATATTGACAGGTATGTAGATTTAACAAGTAAATATGTCTGCATGTAGGTTGATCTAAAGCTTGTGTATGCAGTATAATAGGTGCTACTTTGTTTATTGGAAATGCTGTAGACAGTTTGGAAATGAAGACATCCTCCTGAGTTCCTGAAAAGAAATTATGAATTCTCTTTCCTCGGTCATATGTTGCTAATAAAGAGTTATAATCTTTGGCTAAAACACCACTGTCATACCTATTTAATCTATATAATCAGATCAAATCAATTTGATTCTGTGCAGAAGTAGGTGCAACGTTAAGTGCAGCATAAATATAGACAAATATTTTCAATATAAGAATAAGATTACATGAGATTCATTTCTTGGTTAATAAGATTAATAAAATATTTCACATTAAAAAATCTCTGGCTCGGGCTCTGCCTCTCTATCAAGTTTCTATGACTGCTTCAGCTCTTATTACTTAACATGTAAATGTTCCTCATTAGCTCGTTTTTATTGTTTTTGCTTAATAATCCACACATTTAAACACACACACACATGGGCACACAAAGCTCGTCACGGCGCTGCCCTGAGCCATTTCGGCGTGCTTGAGACATTTGCATGAAAGGATGTGGGAACTTGGTGCCAAAATAAACATCAATTATAGCTGTCATGCAGCACCCAAAACAGCTGCGGCTTTGAACAGCGCCGCAGTCAGCTTCAAAAAGGAGGCTCTTTAAAGCTGAGCTTCACACAGAGCAAAGGCCAGGCTGTTCTGCTTATAGACCATTCTGGCTGCACAGCACAGCAGCACCATTGCAGAAATGTGGAATATTCCATAAAACTCATGACCACAGAATAAGACTTGTGTTGTCTTGTGGTATATTGTGAATATTTGTTCGTGTGTATGAGGTACAAGTGAGAAAAACGTTGTGTAACGTCTTTTTCTGTAATCGTGGTATGAGTTTGTGGTGTTGCACAGTTGTAAAAAAAAGGGGCGGTGTTACAATTGATGATGCACCACCCAGGCATACCATTTACCATTTCAGACAAAACATACAACAGATTGCGGTGTTGTTTGTTGGTTGCAAATCACGCTATTAATTTTTATTTGACAGTGGATTAAAAATAATCAGTTACAAAATCTATACTTTGAGATGCAGCGAATAATAGATCCTTGTTTGCACTAGAACTAGAGATTAGTACTTTAACTTGTTTAGTGTCTTCTTTAGTGTCAATGATGAATTGTAGTTAATATATCCTGTGTAAATGAATGTTCTGTGTTTGCTGTACGATTCATACACATCAATATTGTTAAAAAATGTATTTGTTTTATCTGCATGTTACATGCTAACATGCTTCTAACTAATTTTGTTTGCAGATATCAGCATTAGAAAAAGTACACAAAGCATGCACTTGAGTTAAAGTAGACATACACTAGGTAAAATATTACTCCAGTAAAAGTGCTCCCTTTAAACTTTCATTTAAGTAAAAGAACAAAAGTATTTGCCTTTAATTGTACTTAAGTATCCAAATTACTATGATTTATTATGGCTATATTGTTCTTATTAGAAGTTTTTGTCACAAGACTCTTTCTTCAGTTTATGTGAAAAGACTCAAATGTTACTCTCAGCACACCAATATATTAATAGAATGATATTAATTAGTTAAACACTGATTGATAGCTACAGTATTAAAATGATCATTAACTTTTCAACTACAAAAAGATTATGCAAATAAAACCATGAGTGCTGTGGCAGGTTCGAGTCAAGAGTTTCTTCCATCATTTATATATCTCTAAATGTTTTGCCTGCTGTTAAACTGATGCTGAACTAAATATTGGTGCTAAATAGATACCACCAAGTGGTAAAAAAACAGAGCATGTGCTCTACCCTGATTGGTGGCTTGCTGCGTGATTGACCAGTTGAGGTTTCATCCACTTATAAACAAAAAGGAACAACTGGTTTCCCAAAACATATGAGTATAAACGTTTGACTGATGTAATAAAGTTAAATAAAAAATCTTCCTGAATGGAAATACTTCAAGGTCAAGAAGGTTCAGATTAATGGATATGGTAATGATTAAACCTCATCCATTAATTTTGCAAAAGTGCATGTTAGAGAATTCAACCATGTTGCCTTCATTTGGTTAGTTTTAAAAAGTCCTACTGTAACAAACATGGACTGTCAACCCTGGTATTGTGTTTGAGTAATGAATTTATGAATAACATTTATTTCAGGTCAGCAGTTATTTTTGAAAGCAAGATTGATTGAAGATGAATTCATAGAATTCTGTACAAAATTTATTTTGACATTGTTCGAAACTGAAAGCTGATTCATGTGGCAAAGCGCCAAAACAAAGTCAATGAATCTAGGTGAGAAGAACATAAAGAGGTAAGAAGAAAAAAATGGAGTCTTTAGCACAGTGATGAATTCTAATCTTGTCTGTTTAACAGTTACCTTTTGAATTGCATAGTGTGACACAGGTCTGAATAGTCCAAGTAAATCTGGATGTGAAACCAATAGTGAGATATAATAACAGCTCTAAAAATAAACAGTGAAAGTAAACTGGGAGTGGTAGCTCAGTGGTTAAGGTGCTGGGTTACTGATCAGGAGGTCGGTGGTTTAAGCCCCGGTATCCCCAAGCTGCTACTCTTGGGCCCTTGAGCAAGGCCCTTAACCCTCCATGCTCAAGACGCCGTATCATGACCGACTCTGTGCTCTGACCCCAGCTTCTGAGCAAGCTGGGATATGTGGGAAACGAATTTCACTGTGCTGTAATGTATATGTGACAAATAAAGGCTATTCCATTCCAAATAAACACTGGAGATGTGTAATGTAGCCCAAAGCAGTCACTAGACTAAAGTTACATAAAAATTTTATTTTTCTTTTTTTTTTTATAAGATGATTTCAGTGTTTTATTCCTCTTATAACAGTTTGCAGTTTGACATCCAATTCAGTATTTTAATGTATTAGTCAAAGTCTATTTATTTATACATTTTTGTTACATTTACTGTTTATTCTCACTTATTATAGCAGCCTTCAGTGTTCCCTCATTACACTTTTAATTTTCTCCCTTTTAGTTAATCATTTAAAAAGGAATCACAGCTTGTCATGTCACGTTATTTTAAGGCATAAAGTCATATGTCCTTATGAAGCACTGAGACTGCAGACTTCTTCCATAAACGTGGAAAGAAAACGTTCACCTTATCAAACGATTTCTTCATCTTTTCACTGTATTGTTAGTTCTTGTGAATGAGCTGCAGTATATCAGGGCATATATATCAAGTTTGAAATGATATGAAATCTATCAACATCTTCTGACCAAGCAGAATCGAAAAAATTCTTCAGTGCTGTTAAAGTGTAATCTTCTCTTAATTAATTGCCATCTGCAGCCACTTACTGTTTCAAAGATGTGACTAAAATAAAATTATCTCATAATTTCAAGTGACATCCTTAACATAACCATTGTTTATTAATTGGTAAAATAGCTGTTTAGGCTGAGATACAGAGTAAAAAAAAAAAAACAGAGCTCGGTTCCCAGAGAGCGGGTGAAAGAAAGAATGAATAATGCTACCATTCGTGGGAAGGGGAGGAGAGTGAGAAAAGTTCAGGCTTTTAAGTTCCTCGCAAACATGTAAGAACTCTGCAGAGAATTCCTAGTCCTCCTCTGGGTCACATTTGCACATTACTGTGTAATGATTTGGCTTTGCCATGCTTTGTTCCGTAGCTTTAATGTAATTAATTGAGTCCTAACACGACTGTGTGACAATTACACCATTTCTGTTGAGAACTGAATGCGGCGTATCAGCATGCCGTGCATTAATAGTCACAACCTTCATCTTAACAAAAAGCAGAACTTAAGATGGTTTCTCCTCATTAGCAAGAAATATGCCACATTTATTCATCCTTTCCTTTTTAACATTTTCACTCTGAACGACAACAAAAACAAGCAAAAAGGAGGATTATAAAGGAGCGCTTTCTTTCGCTCAAGTGGTCCACTGGTGGAAGAAACTCCAAAGACATTTGTTTTAGGGCTTAAACGAAGTGTCCATTCAATATTATTCTTTATTTTAGCAAGGAGGGAAAAGGACTGGAAACTTTAAAGCCTGTTTTTATGCTAATGCCAGGGCTTAATTGGCATTAGAGAAAAAAAAATTGCTGTGGCATGCTGAGGAGCTGCAAGATTAGCCGGGAGAGAAAGACGGAGATAAAGCCTTCAAAAGGCCCATTTCAGTGGAATTATAGCTTTCCTTTGAACATCTTCCAAGATTTAAATACATTAAAAGCCTGTTGGCATACATGTAAATTAACCAGCGCAGAAGCGTTCCCGCAGATTCCTAGTGAAAAAAAAATGTAGAGGATGGAAGGACAAATAAGACGGCATCATCTCAATGAAAAAGCACAGGCAATGATCCCGCAATTGCATGGAAGCCACCTACACTCATTCTCACTCTCGTCTCTTCCCTGTTTCTGTCAATTGCACTTTTTCTCTCTTTCTCTTCCTCTCTCATGCCGTAAGTCTCAGGGCCAAGTGGCTTAGCAGATGAAAAGGTACAGCGCAATGAGCTGCTTCCATAGAAACAGATCCATCTATGCTTAGAGCTCAGCAACGGGGAGTATCACTCACACACACACACACACACACACACACACACACACACACACACACAAAAAAAACTAATGTCACACACACACACAGTGGCATGGTAAAGGGTATCTCTGTCTCTCTTTCACACACACACACACACACACACACACACACACACACACACACACACACACACACACACACACACACACACACAGAACACAAGCACAGTCATTGAGGCTATCATTGACACACACACAAAGGCACATTTAACACCACTTAGAGAAAAGAGCTAAGGGATCCCATCATTCTTGACCTCTTCAGCAGATCCAGCTGTGAGGGGTTAGAACACACACAGATACACACAGACACACACAGACACACCTACACACACCCACACACCTTTTTGCACCAACACTTTTATTGGTTATCATGGCTTGCTCCTTATCTTGCTAGTTCATCCTTAACCGCTGTTAAAATAATGCTGTTTCAATGTCGGCTTTATTCTTCATTCATATTTATATTGACATTATTGACATTTGGCAGACAACCCTGTACAGAGAGACTTACAGTGACTTTATCAAATCAATAAGGTAAATAAATCAAATTAAGTGTTTTATCTTGGTCAGCTTCATAGAGAATTAGTATTCAAACAGCAAAACCCAGTCTATAGTGACTAAATTGTTTCACTATTTCATGAACGACACTTCACATAAAAAAAAAAAAAAAACATGGTCACAACCTAAAACTTAGCAAAGATGTGCTTTGTTGGAAGATTCACATTTAGCATAATTAATATGTGATCAGTAAATCTTGAATAATATTTTTTTTAATGGCATTAAAATTATTTTTTTTCTCAGTTTGTAAGACTCCTCTGACTGACTGAAGTATCTTAAGAAAAAAAATGCAGCTTTATTTTAGCTTGTTGTGATCATCAGAAATGGACAAAGGCTTTCAAACACACACAATGAATAATTGTACTAAATAAAGTGGCTTCTAGCTATTAGTGCTACCCTGCTAGCATGGTTATGACACAATATTTCATAGGATATATATATATATATATATATATATATATATATATATATATATATATATATATATATATATATATATATATATATATATTGGAAACTACATTTATAAAATTATGAAAGAGATTTTCCACAGGAAGTTCATAATGAAAACTGAGAGAAAAAGAGCTGAGAAAGGTCGACCAGTGATATTTAGTGACTAGATGTGGCAAGGATCATACATAACTGAAATGATCTTTGCCCTCTTTAAACACAGATTTCTTTTTGGCTGCCCATGCAAATGCAGAATAGCACTTCAGACCATGACCGAGGGACAGGGAGTTAGGGGGGTTTTGCATGCACGTGCGCACATACACACACACACACACACACACACACACACACACACACACACACACACACACACACACACTCACACACACACACACACACACACACACACACACACACACACACACACACTTTAAAAAACAACAACTTATAAATAATTGACATTTTTTAATTATTGGTTAATTAGATCAAATACACATTTGAATCAATCAGCCAGGTGTATTTTTTTATTTATTTTTATTTAAAAATTTACTGACAAAATTGTCAGTAGTGGACAGTACCAGTATGTGCACCAGTCTATAGCTATGCAGCAAGGCGATGCCCTGTGCGTTCTGAAACTTTTCTGCCAGAAAAGCCATTAACCTTTTCAGCAATTTCTGTTTAAGTGGCTCATTTGTAACATCAAATTAGACGGACTTTAATCCAAATTGTCCTTCCTCTGAAATTATTTTTCTAGGTACTAACCATTTGGGAGCACATCACATCTCCTGTCATTTTGGAGATGTTATGAATCGGTTGTCTAGACGTTGTGGTGCATTGCTTAGGTGCATTGCTTTGGGTTTTTTTTTTTGTTGTTGTTGTTGTTTTGTTTATTCAATTATGGAAAAAGATTAACAAAAGAATGAAAGCGTGTACAATCTACAGACTTTCCAGTGTGAGAGTACTTAGGAAAATACTTCTAATTTCTTACTGTGACATTTTGACACAACCCATGACTGGTGACCTCAGTAAGCAGAGTTAAAGCTCATAAGTATTTCATTTTAAATCTGCCTGCATTCCTTTCATTTACTCTGCACAGTCACACATAGATGTTCATTTCAGCAGGATAACAACAACCAGGTCATTACATGACAGACCAGTGGGAGAAAACATTCCTGGAGTGATTTCTGCATTACTAGTGGTGTATACACTATTAGCCTTTCACATGTAGGAACTATGTAAATACACATGACATTCTGTGTTTTTTGTTACAACCATTTTGTGAGTTTTTATTGGCTTTTATTGTGTCTTTTTTGCTAAGATATTAAACAACAGCTGGTCTGAACAGCTAATGAATGAATTTGTTAATGAGACAATTATTGCATTATATGCTAATGCAGAATTAATAAACAAAATTAGCCTTGGAATTTTAACCTCAAAGAAAGAAAATTGTAAATTAATTAAAAATTGTAAAAAAATAAAAATGAAAGCATGTAGCCTTTCTATATACTGTGCAAGATAAAAATAAATAATATGAAAGAGAACTTAATATTAGCTTAATACTTGGTGTGAACACCCTTTAACTCAAAAACAGTACTTCTACGTACATATTTTGAAGGAACCTGGAGGTAGATTTTTCCAAACATTTCGGAGAACAAACCGTAGATCTTCTGTGGTTGTAGACTTCCTCAGATTCTTCTGTCTCTTCATGTTATCCCAGACAGACTTGATGATGTTGAGATCAGGACATTATGGGGGACAAAACCATCACTTTCAAGACTCCTTGTTCATCTCTGCACTAAATATAGTTCTTAATTATTTGGTTGTATGTTTGTTATTCCTCAGCATTGAGGACGTCAATTATCCTGACTAATCCAAATCCATTTGCAGTAATGGAGTAATTTTCATCAGCTGTATTAAGCTTCCTTGGCTAATCACTGCATCTATGATCCTTTACATTAACCATTTCTTTGTGCTTTTTCAAAATAGCATAAAAAGCACACGTTGAAACCCCAGTCTGCTTTAAAAACTTTGCCTGGGAAAAACCTTGCTAATGCAGTAAAATTGATGATCATTAGCACCTGCATGATATAACTGGTTAATCAAACACCTGACCCTGATCCTACCAAATCCGAAAAGTAAGAATTTGAAAGCCCAGATTCTCTTCATTTACTTTCCCTTTTTTTTCATTGATAATGCACTAAATGCATTATTATAACATATTTGACACAATAGTAAAGTGCACAGTACTGTATATAATACATCTAGAAATCATGAATGTTGAAATGAAGCATAAAAACACAAAATAAATGGAGCTAGTTTTACTAATCTTAGATCAGATTTGATGCAATTTAGATTTTTAATTGTTGTGTCTCATTTAAAACACTTACAAGTAACAATACTTATATTAAATGTAATGTTTATGTTTACGTCCTATATCAGTAAAGACAATGTGTGTGACTATTGTATAATTCATTCAATTTATCAAGATATCTACCGTTTATGATAATGCTGCCCTATGTGTAGTTTTGTGTTTTCAAGTGTTCAGTTCCTGTTTTTTAGCTCATAGTATTTGTTATTTTTGTATTTGTTGTTGCTCACATTGGCCTGTTATCCTGGTTCCTACACATATCCATGCCTTTTTTGAAACCGCACACACCATGGTTGTGTGACAATAATAAAAAAAAATCTAAAAAAAAAACAAGAACTAAATAAAACTTGCCTCCACAAAGCTCATCTGGGTCTCATTTGAAACAAAAATATCATCCTGGTAACCAGAATGTCTGAATTCTCACTGTTTTTCACTGTTGGAACATTTGGTTGATGTAAAAAACAGAGTAAGCTACACACGAATGTTGTGCTGAGAGTAAGCTTTAGTTCTGAAATATGCTGCTGAGAAATATAAAATTAATTAAAATCTAATGAAAAAATCATATTTTAAAGAACACTATGCAAGCATTGTTTTCATATTTCATATTTTCTTTAAATGGAAACAATAAAACACTTTAGAACCTAATAAAAAATATTCAATATGTTAATGATTATTTTCTTATAACAGCACATGTTAAATGTCATTTATTTCCCTTTTACAGCAATCAATAAATATTATTTAGTGAACATGTTATGCTATTTCATTCATTTAGAGTTAGATTTAAGGCTGTAGAATGTCCAAGAAATAAGTGTCTGTTATGACTTACATTGTAGCATCTATAATCATCACAGGTTGAAGTTATGCTCACATTATTTATATAGTAATATAGTATTTTTCAATATGGGGACACCTACTAATATTGTAGACACCTTTTGAGAATGTTTAATGTTTTTCTTTATTAAATAAGAGCATATGATTTTTTTTTATTATTAGGTTCTGATTAAATGTCTCTGTGATATACAGTGCATTTGGAAAGTATTCACAGTGCTTAATATTTTTCCATCGCTCCAGTCAGAGGACCAAAGCTCTCTGGATCAGGTTTTCATAAAGGATGTCTCTGTAAATTGCTGCATTCAATACATCCACACAACATGATGCTGCCACCACCATGCTGGGATGGTATTGGCAAGGTGATAAGAGCTGCTTGGTGTCCTCCAGACATGACCCTGGGCATTTAGGTCAAAGAGTTTAATCTTTATTTCTGATGGTCTAAAAGTCCTTCAGATGCTTTTTGGCAAACTCCAGGTGGGTTGTAATTTGCCTTTTACTGTGGAGTGGCTTCTGTCTGGCCACTTTGCCATACAGGCCTGATTGGTAGAGTGCTGCAGATATGGTTGTTCTTCTAGAAAAGTTCTCCTCTCTCCACAGAGAAATGCTGAAGCTCTTTGGGTTCTTGGTCACCTCCCTGACTAAGGCCCTTCTCCCCAGATCGCTCAGTTTGGTCAGGTGGCCGGCTCTAGGCAGAGTCGTGGTGGTTTCAAACTTCTTCCATTTACATATGATGGAGGCCACTGTGCTCATTGGGACCTTTTTCTGTAACCTTCCCCTGATCTGTGCCTCAATACACTCCTGTCTCAGAGGTCTACAGACAATTCCTTGGACTTCATGGCTTGGTTTGTGCTCTGATATGCACTGCTAACTGTGGGTCCTTATATAGACAGGTGTGTGTCTTTCCAAATCAGTGTTGTGCTCGTTACTAAAAAATAGTAACTAGTTACAGTTACTCGTTACTTCATTCAAAAAGTAACTGTTACTTTGTTGATTACTTACACCAAAAAGTAATGCGTTACTGTTAAAAGTAACTTTTTAGTTACTTTTTTAAAGAACCTTCTTTAATGTTCCCATTAATCACCTTTTATGCGTTATGGTCTATACAAACACAAAACTGACTTAAACACAAAGTAATTTTTAAACACTATTTTATTAAAGTCAGACCTGCACAAACTGGATATATTACAAGGATTTCTGAAATAAAAACAAAACAAGCTGAATAATATATTCACAATCAAAAACTAAAGTGGCTTCTGCTGTTGTGTTGAGCTCTTAAAAATTTTCCTTTCACAGCTGAAGTATGAAAACTATCAACAATGTAGAACAGAACACCGGGTTAGCTTCTAGCTACTAGCTCCTCAGGCATGGAGGTCCTGGAGGAGCTTCAACAGATTGGAGTTGCTGTTTATCACAGTAGATACGAGCTTCGAACCAGAAAGACACATATTACATATTACTAAAGTGAAATAATGAGCATATTTCCACTTTGAGAAACTCGTCTTGCTCTCGCCTCGACTTGCCATTACTGCCGCACAGACCTGAATAAACGGAGACACGCCCACAGCGCGTCTTCTTCATGTTTACAGTGGTTCATCCACCAATCCTACAATGCGACGCTGCTGTAAGCAAGTTAGGCTGTAGGCTACACTTCAGCCCAAATTAATTCATTTATAAAATTAACGGGTAACGCACCATACGGTAACGGTAACGAAGTTACTTTATTTTTAAAAGTAACGCGTTACAGTATTAGTTACTGTCAAAAGTAACTGGTTACCGGTAACGCGTTACTATTAACGCGTTACCGCCCAACACTGTTCCAAATCATGTCCAATCAACTGAATTTACCACAGGTGGACTCCAATCAAGTTCAGTGGAAACACCTAAAGGATGATAAGGAAAAACAGGATGCACCAGAGATTAATTTTGGGTGTGTCAAGGCAAAGGCTGTAAATACTAATGTACATGTGATTCTTCCAGTTTTATATTGTTTGATAAATTTGCAATAATTTCAAACAATTCTCTTTCACACTGTCATTATGGAGTATTGTTTGTAGAATGTTGAGGAAAAGAATGAATTTAATCGATTTTGGAATAAAGCTGTAACGTAACAAAATGTGGAAAATGTGAAGCGATGTGAGTACTTTCCGGATGCACTGTAATGAGTTGTTACTATAGATACGTCGATTGGAATGAATGCATTATTATACACCACTGTCAGAGCTGTTATCAAATATGAATCAACAATTAATTATTATAAATTAATGAATAATATCACTTATTAACATTCACTTTATTGCATCAAAATACAGAAATAATACAAGCTTTGACATTTACAGTATTTGAAAATGAAGTTTTATTAAACATTTGCACAGCTAATATTTTCTTTAAATATATGAAATATAAAGTTCGTAAGGAAAACAGTAGGATGATCCGCTGTGGCGACCCCTAATGGGAGAAGCAGAAAGAAAAAGAAAAAGTAAGGAAAACAATACATAATCAGAAAATCCATTCTAAGCATTATGTATATTATTTATCATAATAATTATTTTTTAATTATATTAACAATAGACTTAACACAATTGTTATCACTGGTCTGAGGTCATGCTGTATTTGTTAAACACTTCAACTCCCTGCTGAGACCTGAAGTTCCCTCTCTTCACTTCCAGATCATCAGATCTCTATTTTGCTTGCTCTCTTTCTCTCTCTGAAGCGGATTTGTTTCTTCAGACGAACATTGATGTGAAAAGCGCAGACTCTTCAAGAAGCTGAAGGACTTCATTTAAAGTTAAGACGATTTAGATCAAAAGGTTAGTGGAGATGAAGGCGAGGGGAAAAAACACATTCAAAGGAGTACTTGTGGAATGTAAAAACCATGGCGCTCATAGTGCTGAAAAGCTGGATTTTTTTTTTCTTTTTGGCCATGGCAAGACACGGATCCTTTCTTCTAAGCTTCTGGGAGATGAAGGAGAAGATTGCAGCATGTTTTTTTTTTTTAGAAGTTTTGATTCAAACACAGATTTTGTTTACTATGGGGCAGAATTTGGCCTTATTTTTGTCTGTGAAACAGGCCTTGGAATTGAGTGATGCCTTAAGTGGAATCTGTGCAATGTTAATTTCACCAGACTTACAGTGAAAGACACAATGTTCTCCCAGAGCTCATTACACAAATAGTGCAATAGTGCAATTTAAGGGGGAAATTTGCACAATGCCTGGGTTTGCTAACCTGAATTATTTAATTTTGTTTAAATGGATCTAACTACTATAAATAATGTTAATAAATAATATTTTTAAAACACAACATTCAATTGTGAATTTCACTTTTGCATGATAATAATATGTACAGTACGGAAAATTATTCACAGCGCATCACTTTTTCGACATGTAATGTCTATTTATTGTATGATGCTACTGTGTACTTAGGGTTGTTGTTCTGTTGGAAGATGAAACCTTTACCTTAGTCTTAGGTCCAGAGCTCTCTGGAGCAGGTTTTCATCAAGGACGTCTCTGTACATTGCTGCATTCATCTTTCTCTCAGTCCTGACTAGTCTCACAGTTCCTACCACAAAAAAACCTCCCCACAGCATGATACTGCCCCCACCATGCTTTACTGTAGGGATGGTATTGGTCAGGTGAAGAGCGATGCCTGGTTTCCTCCAGACATGACACTTGGCATTCAGGTCAAAAAGTTAAATATTTGTTTTTCATTGTCTGAGAGTTCTTCAGGTGACTTTTGGCAAACTCCAGGTGGGCTATTATGTGCCTTTTACTGAGGAGTGGCTTCCATCTGGCCACTGTACCATTCAGGCCTGATTGGTGGAGTGCTGCTGAGATGGTTGTTCTTTATGAAGGTTTTCCTCTCTCTACAGAGAAACCCTGGAGCTCTTTCAGAGTGACTATCGGGTTCTTAGCCACCTCCCTGACTAAGGCTCTTCTCCCCAATCGCTCAGTTTGGCCGTGCAGCTTTCTTTAGGAAGAGTCTGGTGGTTCCAAACTTCTCCTATTTACGCATGATGAAGTCCACTGTGCTCATTGGGACCTTCAATGATGCAGAGTGTCAATGGCATAGGCTGTGATTACTTATGTACATGTGATTTTTTTTTAAAATGTATAATATATTTGCAAAGATTTCAAACAAACTTCTTTCACTGTCATTATAGGGTCTTTTTCAATGGGTATTTTGAGGAAAATAATGAATTCAATCTGTTTTGGAATAAGGCTGTAGCATAAAGGAATGTGGAAAAAGCGAAGAGACTCACTGGAATGCAGTTATTGAAAATGACATAAAATACACATATTATATATCAGTAAAACAGATATACAGGATCATTCCATTATTTTTTAATGTAACCAAAAATGTTTACGAAATCAAACAAGACAAGGGAAGAATCCACGAAGAGAGGTATAGTCCATAAGCAGTCTGTAAGCAGTCTGTATATAATGTCTTTCTGGCCAACAGAAACAGTCCCGGTTTAGTTCTCACTGCAGCAAGTACTTCACAGAGCACCTCACCACTAAAAAAGATAGAGAACAAAACACTGCCAGTATCTCCAGCTCACTTCACTCGCACTCCGCACCTCTGCTCAGCTCTCGCCGGTTTGCCTGTTGTCACCACTATCGTTGTGCCCACTCGTCGATCTGGACCTTTCATGCGGATATCTGCTGAGCCACACACTCCCTTAAGCATTCCCTCGTCTCCGCCATCAAACAGATGGTACTCACGTCGACGCCTATGCACTCCAACTCTATGAGTCCACCACACGAGACTAAAGCATCACCAAAAAAACTTCACTTCCTGTTTTTCATGGTGCGCTCTTAAAGGGCAACTGTCTAAACTAAATACATTCAGGCTCAATAAATGCATATTTCAACATAATTTACTCCTCTAACATGTAACTGACAGTTAATTAGCCAGAAAGGAAAGGATAGATTTTTTGAAAGGATACATTTTTGATTGAAAATGCTCTCTGTCTGCAGGTGTTTTCAAATCTTTTTCAAAAATTGCTACACTAAAACATCTGAATACATGTCTATACATTGCATGTGTAAAAGTGTGGAGTTTGGCCTGTGACATTTTGATCATGCATTGCCTACTTTCCTATCTTTGAACTTATGCTGAAATGTAGAGGAAATGGACA
Source organism: Silurus lanzhouensis (assembly GCA_039877035.1). Lineage (NCBI taxonomy): Eukaryota > Metazoa > Chordata > Actinopteri > Siluriformes > Siluridae > Silurus > Silurus lanzhouensis. Next base: position 4,793,799 of record JBCEWE010000578.1, on the reverse strand, counting down.
GACAAAACGTTGCTGCAGGCAGGCCAAGACTACTGCAAAGGCAAGTAAAAATGTCAACTGGGAAACATTCACCATCCTATTTGCTTTGAGTAGTATGGGCCACATGACTGCACCACACAAATAAAAATATAACATTGTTTTTGAATATGTCAATTTTCTTGTAAAAACACTGTGTTCTCAGTTCACAGTCCATGTTTTCTCATTCTACAATGAAAGCATTTTAAAATGTATCTACTGAGAGAGTGTTTGCAAATGGCACAGGTTTCTGTACTGTACAAAGGTTTAAGGCAGTTGTGAAGAAATGCTGTAAAGTAAGACTGCGTTTAATATACAGTAATCCCCCGATTTACCGAATCTTGCAGCCTCAGTTTATCACGGAATTGCAAAAGATTTGTTTGGCTGATTTTCCCGGCCTCTCGCAGATAGCACGATAGATCAAAATACTTATAGGGGATTGTTTTTATGGAGTTTCAAATCAAATCTAATTTTATTTGTCACATACACATACATACAGAGTACAACATGCAGTGAAATGCTTTTTACGACGGTCCGGCCTGAGAGAATAGAATGAGGAGAAAAATAAACCAAAAAAAAAAAAAAAAGGTAGATAAAGAAAAAGAAAAAGAAAAAGTATAAACTATATAAAATATATAAAATTTATAAAGATATATGTGAAAAAAAGTGTATATAAAATAATGAAATTTATTAATAAAAATAGATTTATTAATTATAAAATGAAGTAAAATGTTAATAAAGTACAGTACTGTATACATAAAATAGCATCTTTGGGGTGGCGTCCGTTTATCACAGTTTATTTTTCACTGCGGGCGGTTTTGGAACATAATCACAGCGATAAACAGGGGATTACTGTATATATACTTTTTTTTTAATCATGTTACACTATGCAAAGTAAGCAAACAGAAGAAAAATTATTTTCAATTCTTACACTTATACAATTTCAGTGATTTTGTAGGATCAGGGTCAGGTGTATGATTAACTAATTATACCAAGTGCTAATGCTTACAATTTCATATCTATGTTGAAATACAGCCATTAACTGAAACAGAAACAGCTGTGTAGGAGACTTAAACCGGTTGAGGTACAGCCAAACTCTGCTACTAAACCGAGGTTGTGGGACACAGTTTCATATCACAGGTCATACACCATGGCAAGATTGAGAACCGCCAAAAGAAACAAGCTAGTTATAATGCATTAGCAAGGTAGGCCAGAAAACGTAATACAGCAGATAGAATATGTGCAGTATTGCCATCAACAAAGAACTGGTGGAAACCAGTGGGACCCAGGTACACTCATTTATTGTTTGGGGAGGTCAGTTAGAAGTGCTCTTCTTGGAAGGCTTGCAGGCAAAAAACTTGCCTCCAACATGGAAACAAGGTTAAGCAACTTAAATGTACACAAAACATAGGAACTGAAGTGCAGCAAAATGGACTAATCCTGAAATATTTGGCTGTAGTAGAAGGCAAGTTGTTTGACAAGAAGGCTGAAGAGCAGTACAATAATGAGTGTCTGCAGGCAACAGTAAAGCAATTTTGAGGCTGCATTTCTGCAAATACAGTTGGAGATTTGGGATTTGGTCAGGATTAGTGATTTTCTCAATGTGTAAAAATACAGACAGATACTTGTCCATCATGCAACACCATCATGGAGGTGTCTGTTTGGCCACAAATTTATTCTGCAGCAGGACAATGACCACAAACATACGGTCAATGTTAAAAACTATCTTCAGCGTAGAAAACAACAGGGAGTGCTGGAAGATCTGATCTCAACATCATCAAGTTTGTCTGGGATTGCATGAAAAGACAGAAGGGTCAGCCTACCACCACAGAAGATGTTGTGGTGTGGTTAGGTCCCCCTAGATGTGCACCTAGAAAATGTATGCTGTTTGGCAGCCAAGGGTGGTCTCACCAAATATTATACAGATTTAGATTTTTCTTCTGTTTATTTTTCTTTCCATTTTGTTGATTCAAAAACGTTTCTATTTCTTAAAGCATCCTTAATTTTGTAGCATTTTTCCACACCTGCCTAAGACTTTTGCACGGTACTGTATATTGTGGTTTTCAAGTAACAGCATTATTTTAATTAAATGTAAGAAAATCTCTGGGCAAGAAAAGTTTGCAAGAGGGAATTTTTCAAATTCAGGTTATTGATATTATTTCAAAATGAAATACAAAAGGAACATTTCCTCTTACAAATATTTTTAATTTTATTTAATAGCATTTACATCCAAATCTGTCAAATAATCTGTCAGTTATGTGTACATCAGTAAGTAGATGTGTGTGTGTGTGTGTGTGTGTGTGTGTGTGTGTGTGTGTGTGTGTGTGTGTGTGTGTGTGTGTGTGTGTGTGTGTGTGTGCTATCAGAGGTGCTAAAATGCGGTATGATCAGGCAGCAGGTCCCTCAGATCTTTTTGATGCCCCACAGGAGCCAAACAGATTACAGTACAATGGCCTTTGAGCTCCCTATGACACTGACACACACACACACACACACACACACACACACACACACACACACACACTCACGCACACAAACACATGCACAGACTTTTCACATTTACAATTCTGCCTACACTCAAAAAAATATTTAGGCCTAATAAATAAGATTTATGTAATTTGATTGCATATAAATTTTCCATCCATTTGGATTACGTATTTTTAATGTAAACGTATTAATAAACTTAATGTGATAAATATATGTAAGTCCTATATAAATAAAACAAGTAACAATTAGATTTATGTGATATTTTCAATTAATCCAATTTATTTTAAATAAATAAGAAATGGGTTTATGTGTTATTATGTAATAAACCTATTTTACTTAAAATGCATCACATTTAAGTAATTTGTATTAATAAACCCAATGTATTTTAAAATCATATTTATAAATTTGTATTTACTTATTCATCACCATTTCCCCTCCCCAATCACAATATACAACACAAAAAAGAATGGCCAGAGGGTCACTTCATTTCACATTTCACAAAAGGCAGCAAAAAGAGGAGCTAGCAAGACAGTCTGTGCTCACTGATACTGTGTTGTGTGCAACCTCAACAAAAAATAAAGTACTTACATTCTTTACTTAACACACCAAGGTTAATTGCACTACTTTAATTATTTATTTCTTTTTTTTGCCACAATAATCTAATTTCGGCAGGTCATCTGAAGTATCTATATCACTATCTGCATCTAACGGAGGTACAAAATCTATGTCCGCAGAAGATGAGGGGCTATCATCTACAGTACTACCAGATTCGTCTGACTGAGCAGCGAGTTTAATAACACCTGCCTTAAAATCGTTTAGAGTGTAGGGATTATGTTTACGATTTTTATGCGAGTGAAATGTTCCATATATGTTTGTCTCAAACGTACATCCTTCAAACATACAAGTTACGTTTTCATACTGCCTAAGATGTTGATTTACATGAGCAAAGTATTCCTTTTCAGTTAAAATTTCCTTACATGCACACGTCTGACAAAAGAATGTAGTTAACTGAACATTTGCTGCTGTTAACTTCCTGTGTGTTTGATATGTGTGACTCAAAAGATTCTTCCAACTTGTGAATGTACATGGGCAATCTGCATATAGACAGGGATATCGGCAATTGCGACCATAGTGGAAATGTTTCAGCCTAAAATGTTTTAGCAATTCATACCGGGTAGATAATGAAATGTCACACACTTTGCATGGCCACATTCACATATCTGTGAACAAAGACAAAAGAAAAAAAATCAGTTACGTCCAAATATTAAAGAATCAACATAAATAATTTAATTTATACTTGATTTTACTGTAAGTCAAAATACAGCTACTACTACTAATAATAATTTATTAATAACTTTTTTATAACAATGAAATAACTACATAGGTCCAATTTATAAGAAACTATGGTTGATTGCAAGATGATATTAGGCTGTTCATGTCTGTAAAATATGTTTTTAAATATGTTTTTAACTATGTATGTTATGCTTTTTTTATGTTGAATCATATAACATTCAAACTGAGATTAATTGTTCATAATCAGATGTATTGATTCTTCTATGTATTAAAAAACAATCTTTGTAGCATACATACAAGGTCTAGGAGGTTGTCCCACCATTTAGATGTAAGAAAAGATGCTTGATGTATCTGAAAAGGAAAAAAAATGGTTTTAGTTAGAAACAAAAGCATACTTTTGATTATGAAATTACAAAGCCAGCATTATATTTTTAGAGAATTATTAGAATAGTACTGTCATTTACTAATTGCAGTAGTTTATAACTGTCTTTATTTGCCGTCAAACGTTAAACCACAGAACAAGAGCAGACCAACAGCAAAAGACACAGACGGGGTAAAACCATGGTTCACATAGAACACCCGACCAACTGGCAACTGTTGGAAGTTATCCATGTACAATTTAAATACATTTAAAATTGCAGTTGGTTTAGTAATCGTTTAATGACACATCGCTATTTTAATCTTTAAACAGTTAACACCTAAAACCATTTTTTCCTCTCGGATTTAACTTAAGCTATGCACGTGGCCAAAGTTCTAAGTTATGTTATTCAGGTCAGAAAATACGGAAATTAATATAATGTTAAACCAAAAATAAATACGCATCCCAGTTACTTTTAATTATACTGTCTAGCTGAAAAAAGTAGCTTAAGGGGAAAGTAGATAAAGTTAGCTTTTATAAGAACCATGTGCAAGTTAGTTAGCTAACATAAGTGGAATAAATGCAAATTGATAGTCAGTGCATTGATACAGTTTAATACGATATCAACAGCAGTAATAACACACATATATATTGAAAGCAGTCAACTTTTATACGATAAATACATATGTAACTTGCCTTGCAATCAGGTTGATCCAAGAAGATGATCCGATGTAAGATGGCGAGGAGAACGTTGTTTTTTCAACTGCCTCTGCCGCGCGCGGGTTGCTGCTTTATTTTTTTTTTTTTTATGTGCATTGCCATAGACATGTGTATGTGCAGTACCGCTCCCTACCGACTGGAGTATGGATAATTTCCGCCTCTAAACAATTCCATTGCCCATAAATTATATGCAAACCAATCTCATAAAATATAACTTATAGGATCTGGCTCGTTCCACAGCTAGATATATTTAAACCATATTCATAATTGTTAACTGATTAAATCGAATAGTTTTCAGAATGAACCAATTTACATGGATTCTAAGCAATTTGACTACATACATTTTGAAAATATTATTATTTAAATAAAATCAAAAGGATGCAAATACATAATTATAAACTATGCCATGATTCATTTTTTTGAGTGTAGTGCCACAGACTCTAAACAGATGTTTTGGACATGAGGTGAAGAATAAATACATACTACAGAAGCAGAGCTGCTTTACGTTTCTCAAGATGCTGCAGTGAATCAGATCTCTGCTACAAAATACAAATAAATGTATATATCTATACCTAATTCATTTTTTAATCATCAAAAAGTATGCAAGACAATTGTTTTCTTGCATGAACGCCTTGACGGACAACTTCAATTTAGCTAAAGGTGTCATTTATTAAAGCGTGTATAGAATTGTCATAAGTCCTCTCGGTGCATTTAGCATTTAAATCTCACTGTTGTTTTTAATTATTTAAATTTCTAAAACACCATCCATCTAATTGTGCACATCACTTACATCACTTACAAAATGTGCATATTATACAGTGAGGAAAATAAGTATTTGAACACTCTGCTATTTTGCAAGTTCTCCCACTTAGAAATCATGGAGGTGTCTGAAATTGACATCGTAGGTGCATGTCCACTGTGAGAGACATAATCTAAAAAAGAAATCCAGAAATCACAATATATGATTTTTAAACTATTTATTTGTATGATTCAGCTGCAAATAAGTATTTGAACACCTGTCTATTAGCTAGAATTCTGACCCGCAAAGACCTGTTAGTCTGCCTTTAAAATGTCCACCTCCACTACATTTATTATCCTAAATTAGATGCACCTGTTTGAGGTCGTTAGCGGCATAAAGACACCTGTCCACCCCATACAATCAGTGAGAATCCAACTACTAACATGGCCAAGACCAAAGAGCTGTCCAAAGACACTAGAGACAAAATTGTACACCTCCACAAGGCTGGAAAGGGCTACAGGGAAATTGCCAAGCAGCTTGGTGAAAAAAGGTCCACTGTTGGAGCGATCATAAGAAAATGGAAGAAGCTAAACATGACTGTCAATCTCCCTCGGACTGGGGCTCCATGCAAGATCTCACCTCTAGGGGTCTCAATGATCCTAAGGAAGGTGAGTAATCAGCCCAGAACTACACGGGAGGAGCTGGTCAATGACCTGAAAAGAGCTGGGACCACCGTTTCCAAGGTTACTGTTGGTAATACACTAAGACGTCATGGTTTGAAATCATGCATGGCACGGAAGGTTCCCCTGCTTAAACCAGCACATGTCCAGGCACGTCTTAAGTTTGCCAATGACCATTTGGATGATCCAGAGGATTCATGGGAGAAAGTCATGTGGTCAGATGAGACTAAAATAGAACTTTTGGGTCATAATTCCACTAAACGTGTTTGGAGAAAGAAGAATGATGAGTACTATCCCAAGAACACCATCCCTACTGTGAAGCATGGTGGTAGCATCATGCTTTGGGGGTGTTTTTCTGCACATGGGACAGGGCGACTGCACTGTATTAAGGAGAGGATGACCGGGGCCATGTATTGCAAGATTTTGGGGAACAACCTCCTTCCCTCAGTTAGAGCATTGAAGATGGGTCGAGGCTGGGTCTTCCAACATGACAATGACCCGAAGCACACAGCCAGGATAACCAAGGAGTGGCTCTGTAAGAAGCATATCAAGGTTCTGGCGTGGCCTAGCCAGTCTCCAGACCTAAACCCAGTAGAGAATCTTTGAAGGGAACTTAAACTCAGTGTTTCTCAGCGACAGGCCAGAAACCTGACTGATCTAGAGAAGATCTGTGTGGAGGAGTGGGCCAAAATCCCTCCTGCAGTGTGTGCAAACCTGGTGAAAAACTACAGGAAACGTTTGACCTCTGTAATTGCAAACAAAGGCTACTGTACCAAATATTAACATTGACTTTCTCAGGTGTTCAAATACTTGTTTGCAGCTGTATCATACAAATAAATAGTAAAAAAAATCATACATTGTGATTTCTGGACTTTTTTTTTTAGATTATGTCTCTTACAGTGGACATGCACCTGTTTACTTAAACATCTAACCCTATCTATAAGAGTGTTTACTTAAACATCTCTGTGTGGGGGGTTTTTTGGTAATGAAATAATGTGAAAATAATAATTCCAGGAGTGTGACTCTATTCTTTAAAACTCTTACCTTTTTTTTTTTTTTTTGCATCTGCATTGGCAGAGGTTCACACTTATGTTCCTGCTTGATGCACTCACTAACTTGTACATGCATAGTTACGATACACACATCTGTGTGCTTTTACACACACACACACACACACACACACACACACACACACACACACACACACACACACACACACACACACACTCTTTGAGACAAGCCCCAGCTGCTCTCACATTGTGCCCATCTGGACAGAGAGGCTTTGCCAAAACTCGAGCGGCACAAACAATTACTGATCTGCCCCTTGATGTCATTGTTTAAATCCTGAAGCAGAAAAAAATAGGATCAGAAGAAAAGCAGAGGACAAAAATGCTTCTCACCTGGATTGCTTTAAGGAATGGCCAACCAAGTTTTTAAATGAATTTACTTTCAAACAAAAGGTGTACTGTTTAGTATTTTTCTTTCCTGATCTATGTCACAGTCACACTGGCCAATCATATGAGCTCATCGAGGTGATTGGTTAAGACTACATTAGTGAGAAAATGGGGAAAAAAACAGGGTTATCACACTCACAATTCGAACAGCTATTATTTGTTATTTGTTTATATATATATATATATATATATATGCTTATTTACACATTCCAATATGGACTTCTGTTGTAATCCTATATAAATGTTTGTATGTATGTCAATTGTGCTAATTGGTTAAGTATATTTTATGTAGCTTTATAAACACCACTATTACTCTTCTGCCAAGCCATTAATAACTTAATACTGGACCCGAAAATCCCAGTAATGTGAACATTGCACATCAAAAGCTGTATAGTTTTTTTTGTTTTAATTGCCTTTGTCTCTTTTCCACCCGTCCTGTTATTTGTCCACATTTCTTTCCACAGCTGTAATTGAGGCCTAAGTCACAACAGGTGTCCTGAACACTAAGACAGAGCAGCGCTGTTTCGGGCCTTGCCCACAGGATGTCCATATATAAATAAACACACAGACACCACACACGCCGGCTTGCAGAGGAGACAGGAAGACGAGTGAGACAAAGAATAAACCCAGAGAAAGATGAAAAGCATGGCAGTAATAACAGACAGGGAGAGAAAGGGATGGCTACTGCTGCTGAGGCTAGAGTCAGCGTGTGACTCCACCAGAGCCGCATGACTGAGCACCGAATTATATGTATACGAGTGCGTCAGTGTGGGGATGACATTTACCCAGACTCTCTGAAGTCTGGCCTCTCCGGCCCGTTGCTCTCTGCTCGCCGTGCCTGCGGGGCCTGGAGCACAATGATGTTACTTTCCTTAAAGTCACATCAAAGACAGCAGGGAGAAAAAAGTGCAACGCGACCGGGATCTTCTATAAAGTGTAAAACACTACCGTGGCATCTGCATGTCCCCAAAGTGCTGACCAGAGCCTGCAGCCTGCCATTTTAACCGTAATGCCTAATCATTATGCTACCATTGCTTTCTGTAAGAGCAAATCAGAAATGCAGTTCTCTCAGTTCATTGTAAAGTGATGCAAAGTCTTTTCAAATTCTGACTTGAGAGAGTTTGATCTTCTATGACAAAAACACAAAGGGAATTCCAGATGAAAGCATTACCAATGTAAATAGCTTCTCAGACAGATGGAGAGAGCAAGTATGAGAGAGAGAGAGAGAGAGAGAGAGAGAGAGAGAGAGAGAGAGAGAGAGAGAGAGAGAGAGAGAGAGAGAGAGAGAGAGAGAGAGAGAGAGAGAGAGAGAGAGAGAGAGTGAGAGACAGGGTGAGATAGAAGAATGTTAACCAATTAAACACTATTTGTTTGCCTGAAATGCCCTTAAAATATACTTTAAACAGGATGGAAGCTACTGAATAAAATCCATACTTTAGACATTTGACCTTGCTGTGGCCTTGACCCTAAATGGATCAATTTCAATATCTAATATATTTATTTGCTGGGTATAAACCATTTATCTACATTAAAACCCTTGTTTTTGAGCTATTACACTAACAAAAAATCAGGATAAAGGAACCTAAAGTCTACACAGAAACATAACTCTTCAAACATGTAGTGCCTGAGGCATAAGATAAGTAATTTAAAAAAATTATTAAATAATGAAATAAAATAAAGATATTAATACCAAACCAAACCAAATAAATTTTTAAAGAACGATATTAAATAGATAAATTAATAGATATTAAACCTGCTGAATACAGGCAAATCCCGTCAACAATCAGAGGTACTTTTGGAGTGAATCATCTTCATTATTATGGTCTTGGTAGCACATTTGATCTACAATAACCTATAAGACTGTAGTGGAAATCACCATTGCCCACTGAAAGACCTAGATTATCTGAGAATAAAAACATCACATTCTTTTCAAGGCGAAACCTTTAATACATTTTTATTCATTCATTGTAAAAATGATAGCATTGGGTTTTTGGTTGTTTTTCTTGTTAGGTCAGAAACATTTTTGAGTGTCCTCAGACCTTTAATCTAAAAATTCCTCTTTTTCTTCACCTTTTATCCTTTCCTTTCTCTTTTATCTTGGTCCTTCTTTCTTGATGTATCTATCTTTCCCGCTCTTGCTTTGTGCCTGAGAATCGTGCTTGAAAGTATGCGCTACATTAAAAGTTGAATTTCAGTCCAATTTGACTTCAAAGAAAGTGGAGCTGATTACCGAGGTACTGTTCCCTCTGTTGCCGTTAGATCAGCTGAGAAAGACCTGTTAGTCATGCCTGCTTATCTGGCAATGTTATAAACGCAGGATTAACAGATCAAAGGCCTGAGCAGGGTTAGTGTTATAGAAAACGTAAGCCCTTCATAGGGGATCTTCAGTCTGTCGCTTTAACTTGCACTGAATACTGATATATGCAAAATGCTTACAATTCATATCAGTGTTTCTTAAATGTACAACAACTAACCTGATGGTGTGCAAAACATCCAGGCTTGCACCCTTTGCTCAATCAAAATCTATCATGCTCCTCACGTGGCCTCTCTTTACTCTGTATTTAGGTTGCCAGATATTCAACACAAGGGTTAAAGATATAATAATAATAATAATATTTATAAAATAATATAATTGAATATATTAAATATATTTTTTTCCTTAAAGATTATTGGTGATTGTGGAATATTTTTAAAGTACTACAAGTATGATGTAATGTGATAATTTCCAATGGAAAGTTAAATAAATATTTTCCGATCATCTTTTTCACTTTTTTATAAGACAGAAACTTTTGGTTGCTAAGTTTTGGGATTAGTTTTATTTCAATAGAAGGTAATTCTCACAGAGACAGTACAACAGTCACTATTTGTAATTCAATTCAAAGCAATGCCAAAAGATGTGCAATATACATGCAATACACATGCAATATACATGATCCCATAACAGCACAGTAAAAGCACAGTAAAATTATTTTCTTACTTTTTTCTAACTTGTTATGACATTAGACTCCAAGTATAGTATTTGCTATAATACAGAGCCCCTGGAGCAGGAAGGATTGGGCTTTTCTCAAAAACCTGATAGTGGTAGCATGGCAGTGATGCCATGTGACTGTGACCTTTAGAACTGTAACCCAGAACCAAGTGTTGAGCTACCTTTAGCAAGTAACTGCTCAATTAGTACAGTACCTGCATGAAGAATGAGTATGTCTACCAACAATCAATTCTGCATTCGTTTCAAGGTCTGGCTTAAATTTTTATTTACTGCACAGATAAAGTCAAATATGACGACCTTCTATTTCACAAGAAATTACTTTAAAATCTCTCAATAGGAGTAAATGGGGTGGTGTAATGCTGCTCATACTTCATATACAGACACTGATTCACAGTGGTTTGTGTAGGTAATTAACAGGTCAGTGTACCCTGAATACAGTAGGCATTCAGGAGTACAGGTAAATATTTAGAGTTTCTCTGGAGTGTATGGAATGTTGTCCAACACATATACATGTATGAACATGCAGGTGCACCAAATCCCTGTAAGTGGGAAGCGGTTTTAATGAGCGGAAGTGATTGGTTTATTTGTAAAAGGGGTGAATGGAGGGTTAGAATCAGCTGCTTTTGGACTGTTGATGTAATTCAAGAAGATGCATGTAAAATTCATACTTTCCAGTCAATCAGGACAAGTTTTAAACAGTGTGAGAGCAGAAACTGATTTGTTTTTATTAATGTGAATGTTACAGTAGTAGTCATTTGTTTTATGTATGTTATTGGGTTGTATATATGTAACGCTGAAGACTCCAGTGATGATCAAATGTAAAATACAGAAAACTTCACCATAACTTTTTTTTATTTTATTTTTTTTAAATATCAGTTTATATGTCCCTTTGAATTAGCTGTTAGTGTAGAAACAATAATATATTCAAATAGACACATTAACAATATAATCCTGTGATCTGAATATAAAATTTATCAATAGCTTTTGACCAATCAGAGTATGAAAAATGTATCTATAATAAAAAGACATTTTGTTATGCAACACAATAAACATGATGGAATATGCTGTCACATGAGATCAATTTATTTGCCGTTTCCTGACATTCAACCTGACTTCAGTGCAAATGTCACTGAAGGGGTGAGAAGAAGACAAACAAAGGTGGAGACCCACACATGTTTTTAATCACCTGGGGTTGTATCATGACCACATCTGGATACCTGAACGACCAGCTTCAGACGTTAAAGCCAGCAGGAAGAGGGAACAGAGTGGCAGATGTTTCTCTCTCTCTCTCTCTCTCTCTCTCTCTCTCTCTCTCTCTCTCTCTCTCTCTCTCTCAATCCATGTCCTTTGTCTTTCTACAGTTTCTCACAGGAACTGGTCTTCAATATTGCCATCTGAAAGCACATGCACGCAAATATTCAATAACTTTCATTGGTCTAATGTTATGGGGTTTAGTTTTTTGGCTTGAAGTTTGTGAAACCGGGAAAAGCCGCTTCGTTGTTTAAGCCGCGGGGTTTAAAACGTGGGAAAAAAGTAGCGGCTTATAGTCCGAAAAATACGATAGCCTTTTTCTCTGGCATCATCTCTATCAAAACCGCAAATTGCTTTTGATGTCAAGTTCAGATTGTGCCAAATGATTTTAATTGATATAATGTTACAGCAAATTTTCCAGGCCTGCTTGTGCTCTCAAATCTTCATCTTAGAGCTTGTCACTTTTGTTCAAAATCATATAGTGGTGGTCAAAAACAAGAAGACACAGTGCCATGACACTGTTATATGCAGAAATGTGTCAGGAATACTGCCCTGATAGAAAATGTTGGCAAGAAAGAAATACATATATATATATATATTCCTGGTCAGGGAATAATCCCCAGCCACTCTCAGTGCCGGTCCCAAGCCCGGATAAATTGGGGAGGGTTGCGTTAGGAAGGGCATCCAGCGTAAAAACATGTGCCAAATCAAACGTGCGGAGGATCCGCTGTGGCGACCCCTAACGGGAGAAGCCGAAAGAAAGTTTTATATATATATATATATATATATATATATATATATATATATATATATATATATATATATATATATATATATTTATTTATTTTTGTTTAAATGCATTACAAACCAAGTGCAAGACATAGTGCTAAAGCCCTGATTGGCAAGTCAGAAGAAAGGTTGTAGCTTTGTGGTTGAGAGCATTGGACTTTGGCTCCGAAGGGCATGAGGTCAAATCCCAGCCACACCAACCTGCCACTCCTAGGCCTGTGAGCAAGGTTCTTAACTCCATAGCAGCTCAGTTATATGAATGGGATAAATGTATGTCACTCTGGGTAAGAGCATCTGCCAAATTTAAATGTTATGTCATCATTTTAATTTAATAACTTAACATTTCAAAAGCTAAACCATTTGATTAATGCATAAATTAGTCTAATGCATAAATTAGTAATAAATTAGTCTACTGATAGACTGTCAGGTATTAAAAAATTAATTTAAATCATAAGCTAAGATAATAACTTAAAATAAAAAAAATATTGAGTGGAAGCTGGTGTGTGTGTGTGTGTGTGTGTGTGTGTGTGTGTGTGTGTGTGTGTGTGTGTGTGTGTGTGTGTGTGTGTGTGGCATAGTTGACAGGATTATCACGTGGAGGCAATGTCTCCCTTTGAGCTACACAGATTCTACAAGTTCCCCACTGCCACATTACGCTGGTGACCTCTGACCTTTTAGCTAAAGAAATAGCCATATTTCTTTAAGCCTGACAGCAGGAAGACTTGGAGACCTTATACACACGTACACACACCAATAACAATTTACAATGTGGGTGGTAGACTGTGAAACGGATCAGTGTATAAGAGACATGAGTCCTTTTATACCTCTCATGTTTCATACGTTGTAGATTTGTAATTAATGTCATCTTATGTCCTCTTAATTTATGTCATAGGCTACTTGGTGGATAAAAGAATTTCAATGTATGGTGTAACAGACTTTCCTGTACAAATACCAATGAACTCTTGAATCTTGAATCTTAAATCATAAAACTGATCTAAAATAATGTGGATCAGTGTATCTTTCAAAATATTAATTAAATTATATCATTTTAATGTATGTTTTTGGGGTAAAACTGAATGCATTATTTAAATTCAGTATATAATGTGTCGTAAATACATATGTGGATCCAAACAGACGGGAAAGTGTTTGTTTTGTTTGTTTTTGTAGAAGTTTTAGAATAAGGATGTGCACTAGGATCATGTAGGACGAAACAAAAGAAGTCACAACAGCATGAGGTTTTTACTTTAATGTGGAGTTCAGAGAAAAGATCTCAGTAGCTTGTGGGAATGGTTGCCAGGTTTCAGCAAAATTCCCACCCTAACTATCAAAATCTGCACAGCACGTTTTTCTTTTTTACTCATTTTTGGAGCAACACATCAACATTGTTATGTAAAACACACTCAGGCAGGTGATGCAAGTGAAGATAAGGCTTTTTTTTGTAAACAAACAGTAAAATCCAAAATCATCAGACAGGATTCATCATCAGTAAGAGGCAAAGATCAGGCAGTGAACAAACAAAGTCAAAGTGGTAATCCAAAACACGATTAGCACGGGTTGGTAAATCTTTTAATCAAGACTTATAGAACATTATTTTGCAACCTATTGGTGTACAGAATATTCTATTTTTAGTGTGTGTGTGTGTGTGTGTGTGTGTGTGTGTGTGTGTGTGTGTGTGTGTGTGTGTGTGTGTGATTGGGTACACCTGTATCTAATTAGTAGCTGGAAAACGCTGAGTGGGGAAAATATGTGTGTTTCCTGTGAGTTGGTATCTGTGTCGGCCATATTGAAGGGCTGTCGTGGTTGTTACAGTACGAATTAGAGTCTCCAGTAAATTGTGACCTGACAAACAGTGAAGATCAGTTGTGATATGCATTATATTGTATAGCTTCAACATGTGGACATTTGAATGCTCTTGGAACCTGGTAAAGCTAATTGTGAAATGATTACCATCATTCATTAACATTACATGAACAGTATATACAATAAATGTATATGCTATTATTTGTTAGTTATAAACTTCTACTACTTACTGAATAAAGGGTTTTAACCCTTTATTCAGTAAGTAGTAGAAGTTCATAACTAAGAAATAATAGCATATACATTTATTCCAGGTTAAGAATTTCTAAGAATTTTATATAAACATTTTGTAATTTTCTTGTCCTTCTAATGTGATACAACAAATGGACTATAAAGTAGTCATAGGTAATTTGAAGGTTTTTAAAAGTCTAAGTAAGAAATAGTGAATTAAAATAAATGAATAAAGAAATTTGTGTGAATATACAGTTCTGCATTTAGGAAGTTGTGATATAATGCTGTAAAGTGGGAATGCTTTCAAAAATTAAATTGTCCACAATTTATTTTTAGCAATAAATAAAACGAAAAGTGAATGAACAGAAAATAATTTCAAATCAAATCAATATTTGGTGTGACGACTGTTTGGCCTTCAGTTCTTACTTTTGCACACTTTGTTCACTTGCACAAATTCAGGGACTTTATAGGATTAATGTCCAGTGTATAATTAACCAATTTTACCAAGCAAGTGCTAATGATCATCAATTTCATATGTAGGGTGAAACATAGTCATTAAACTAAACAGAAACAGCTGTGTAGAAGACTTAAACCTGGGTAAGGAACAGACAAACTCTAGTAGATATACTGCATCAGCAAAGTCTCTACCAGGCAAAGATTACAAAGCAAACTAGGGTTTCAAGCTTTTTTGAAAAAAGCACAAAGAAACAGGCAATGTTGAGGACTGTAGATGCAGTGGTCAGCCAAGGACACTGAATACAGCAGATGAAAGATATATTATGCTTACTCCTCTTTGACATCAGACAATGTCCAGCAGTGCCACCAGCAAAGAACTGAAACCAGTGTGACCAGTGTCTGTTCAGAGAAATGGGTTTATGAATTGTGGTAAAAAGCCATACCTCTGACATGTATACCAGGCTAAGTGACTCAACTAAGTATGAAAACATAGGAACTAAGGTGCAGCAAAATAGCAGCAGGTCAAGTCAAGTCAAGAAGCTTTTATTGTCATTTCAACCATATAGAGCTGATGCAGTACATAGGGAAATAAGACAATGTTCCTCCAGAACCCTGGTGCTACATTAAACAACATAAAGCTACATAACAGAAAACAAAAAGCTAAGGACTTGTAAGTGTCCTTGCCACATAAACTGCATCGTGTGCAACCTGATGCAAACAGTGCCAGACAGACAAATGCACAAAACACAAAATAGTGCCACCAGTAAACCTACTGTATATTACACATGCAGTGTGTAAGAGAGAACTGAGAACAGGAGTGTACTTGTAATTTTAAGAAAATGTAAACAAAAGTGTTTTTGCAAAACCAAAATAGCAGCAGTCAAAAGGATGTGCAAAAAAAGCATGTAAACAGCATGTAAAACAGTTTGTAATAATGAAGCAATATGATTTGGGTGGTGCTGAGACATGGATGTGTGACGTGAGTACAAGTGTGTGTTGAGTCCGGGTTGTACAGATCAGTCACAATTGAGTGTGTGTGTACGTGAGTTTCAGTTTTGTTCTGTGTTGAGAAGCCTGGTGGCTTGAGGGAAGAAACTGTTGCACAGTCTGGATGTGGCGGACCGACCGCTTCCCTGATGGCAGGAGGGTGAAGAGTGTGTGTGAGTGGTGTGTGGGGTCGTCCACAATCCTGTTGGCTTTGAGGATGCAGTGTGTGGTGTGAATGTATAGAGGTAAGAGAGACTCCGATGATTTTCTCAGCTGTCCTCACTATCCTCTGTTGGGTCTTGCGATCCGAAACGGTGTAGTTCCCAAACCGGGCAGTGATGCAGTTGCTCAGAATGCTCTCAGTGGTCCCTCTGTAGAATGTGGTCAGGATGGGGGAGGGAGATGGGCTTTTCTCTGCCTTCTCAGAAAGTAGAAACGCTGCTAAGCTTTCTTGGTGATGGAGCTGGTGTTGAGCAACCAAGTAAACCACGAGATGAACACCAAGGAATTTGGTGCTCTTGACGATCTCCACAGAGGGTCCATCGATGATCAGTGGAGAATGGTTACTCTGTGTTCTCCTAAAATCAACAACTATCTCTTTGGTTTTGTCAACATTCAGAGACAGGTTGTTCGCTCCACACCAGGCTGTTAACCGTTGCACCTCCTCTCTGTATGCTGACTCATCATTGATGAGTCCTGATGAGACCCACCACGGTCGTGTCATCGGCGAACTTGATGATGTGATTCAAGCCGTGCATTGCTACACAGTCGTAAGTCAGCAGAGTAAACAGCAGCAGACTGAGCACACAGCCCTGAGGGGGCCCCAGTGCTCAGTGTGGTGGTGTCAAAGATGCTGTTTCCGATCCGGACTGACTGAGGTCTCCCAGTCAGAAAGTCCAGGATCCAGTTACAGAGGCCCAGTAAGCTCAGCTTCTCAATCAGGTGCTGAGGGATGATTGTGTTGAATGCTGAGCTCAAGTCTATAAACAGTATTCGTACATATAAATCCTTATTGTCTAGGTGGGCCAGATGAAGGGTCGTGGAGATTGCATTGTCTGTGGAACGGTTTGGACGATACGCAAGCTGCGTGGGGTCCAGTGAGGGTGGAAGCTGGGTCATAATGTGCCTCATGACGAGCCTCTCGAAGCACTTCATCATGATGGGTGTGAGTGCGATGGGATGATAGTCATTTAGGCATGAGACTGTAGAATTCTTTGTCGTCGTCTTGAGGCACGTAGGAACAACGGCGCTGCTCAGGAAGATTTTAAAGATGTTGGTAAAGACATCCGCTAGCTGTTCTGCACATTCCCTGAGCACTCCGCCAGGAATGTTGTCTGGTCCAGCAGACTTCCGTGGGTTAACTCTGCATAGAGTTTTTCTCACTTCAGCTATGGTTAGACAGAGCAGCTGGTCACTGGGAGGGGGGGGTGGTTTTCCTAGCCGCCATGTTGTTCTGCACCTTGAACCGGGCATGGAAGTTGTAGAAGGCAATGCATTCAGGTGTTCTGGACTGATGAGTGAAAATCAAAAAATTGTGTGCTGAACTGTAGACAAACATGTGTTTGCCAAAGGAGGGGGAGGTTTGTTACAAGTTTTGGGCTGCTTTTCTGCAAAAGGAGTTAAAAATTTGATCAGGATTAATGGGGTCTTTAATGCTGGAAAATATAGGCTTATAATTATCCATCATGCAATAACATAAGGGAGGCGTCTGATTGTAACTGACTCCAAACATACAGTGCATCCGGAAAGTATTCATAGCGCTTAATTTTTTCCACATTTTGTTATGTTACAGCCTTATTCCAAAATGGATTCAATTCATTATTTTCCTGAAAATTCTATAAATACCCCATAATGTTAACGTAAAAGAACTGTGTTTAAAATCTTTGCAAATTTATTACAAATAAAAAAACAAAAGAAATCACATGCACATAAGTATTCACAGCCTTTGCTCAGTACTTTATTGAAGCACCTTTAGCAACAATTACAGCTTCCCATTCTTCTTTGCAGAAACTTTCAAGCTCCATCAGGTTGGATGGGGAGCATCAGTGCACAGCCATTTTCAGATTTCTTTAGAGATGTTCAATTGGGTTCAAGTCTGGACTCTGGCTGGGCCACTCAAAGACATTCACAGAGGTGTCCCATAGCTGCTCCTTCATTATCTTGACTGTGTGTTTAGGGTCGTTCCCCTGTTGGAAGATGAACCGTCACTCCAGTCGGAGGTCCAGAGCACAATGTCTGTAAATTGCTCTATTCATCTTTCCCTCAATCCTGACTAGTCTCCCAGTCCCTGTTACTAAAAAAACATCCCCACAGCATGATGCTGCCACTACAATGCTTCACTGTAGGGATGGTATTGGCCAGGTGATGAGCTGTGCCTGGCTTCCTCCAGATATGACGCTTGGGATTTATGACAAAGAGTTAAATCTTTGTTTCTCATGGTTTGAGAGTCCTTCAGGTGCCTTTTACTGAGGAGTGGCTTCCGTCTGGGCACTCTACCATAAAGGCCTGAGTGGTGGAGTGCTGCAGATATGGTTGTTCTTTTGAAAAGTTCTCCTCTCTCCACAGAGAAATGCTGGAGCTTCTTGGTCACTTCCCTGACTAAGGCCCTTCTCCCCAGATTGCTCAGTTTGGTCAGGTGGTCTAGAAGGTTTTTTTCTCTCCACAGAGAAATGCTGGAGCTCTTTTAGAGTGACCATCAGGTTCTTGGTTACCTCCCTGACTAAGGCCCTTCTCCCCCGATCGCTCACTTTGGCCTGGCGGCTGCTCTAGGAAGGGTTCTGGTGGTTCCAAACTTCTTCTAATATGTTTCTGTAGACAGACACAAAGACTTACAGCATATGGTGAACATTTTTAAAAATATATTTTAAAATGTGCTATCTGTGAAGTATGCTGGTGAGGGAAAGAGTGTTTATAGCTGATATAACCTAAATGAGAACATAAAGTATGTAATTATAAATAGAAAAAATACTAGTACTACACAATGTTATTTCATAAGTAATCAGTTGTAATCATTGGAAGTTGATATACTATTTTGTTTAATAACACCAAGACACAAAAAGTCTTTCTTTTCTGAATTAATTTGATGAATTTTATTAATGATGCAGGATTATTTTAAAACACAAAAAGGTATACTCTGGAAAAGTTTCAAACTTTTGGAACTTTTTGGCTCAATGACTCATGTCTCTTTTCTCCTTCTCTCTTCATCTCCCTCCCTCTGTCTCTCTCTCTCTCTCTCTCTCTCTCTCTCTCTCTCTCTCTCTCTCTCTCTCTCTCTCTCTCTCGCTTGCTCTCTCTCTCTCTCTTTCTATTGCTCCCTCGCTCAGTGGGGGTCCCGTGAGGCAGCGTTTAATCACTGGGTACTGCACCATCAATGTGGAGGCAGACAGAAGGAGCCCACTCCAGGAGATCAGCTTGCAATCAAAGCCTTCTCCACCCCACTCTACTGTCTGCTGCTACTGACTGCTGCCATGGATCCCCATCACAAAAAAAGAGCAGCAGAAACAATTATTTATTCTTTTTGATGTGGGGTTTTGAAGTTATCCTACTACCCGACTCCAGCACCCACCTCCTTCCCAAATACCCCCCATCTCTCTCTCTCTCTCTCTCTCTCTCTCTCTCTCTCTCTCTCTCTCTATCTCTCTATCTCTCTCTCTCTCTCTCTCTGTCTGTCTGTCTGTCTGTCTGTCTGTCTGTCTGTCTGTCTTTCTTATTCCTTAACTCGTCTAGCTTGTTTACACTCAGCAGAAACAAGGTCAGGACCGAGTATGCAAGAGTAGAGGAATCATTTTGAGTTTGAGAAACACAAGCATTCTGGGTCATGCCATGTCATGCTGTGGGGAATGAAAAGATTTTGTGTTTATTTGACTTTGATTATACAGAATGTCTAATTCACTGATTCTAGTCTGAATAACAATACTGACAATTTTCATTGTCCCTATATGGCCAAGAGCATAAATTAAGAGCATGCGCACCCCTGTTTAGCACACCCATATGCAGTTGGTTCATTCCCACACAATTGCAATGTTTGGAAGCACACAAATATACAGAATATCTTTGAATACTGTAGAATTACAGATTTCCTGTATTTCAACTCCTCTTCTTATTCTTTTGGCTTCTCCCATTAGGGGTCGCCACAGCAGATCATCCGTCTCCATACCCCCTTGTCCTTTACATCTGCCTCTTTCAAACTAACTACCTGCATGTCTTCCTTCACCACATCCATAAACCTCTTCCTTGGCCTTCCTCTTTTCCTCCTTCCTGGTGGCTCCATCCTCAGCATTCTCCTACCGATATACCCCAAGTCCCTCCTCTCCACATGTCCAAACCAGCTTAATTGCGCCTCCCTCACCTTTTCTCCAAAATGTCCTACATGCATAATGCCTCTAAAAACACATTTCTAATCTTGTCCATCGTCGTCACTCCCAACGAAAACCTCAACATCTTCAGCTCTGCTACCTCCAGCTGCACCTCCTGTCTTTTACTCAATGCCACTGTCTCTAAACCATACAACATTGCAGGTCTCACCACAGTCTTATAAACCTTCCCGTTCACTGTTGCAGATACCCTTCTATCACCAATCACTCCTGCCACTCTTGTCCACCCACTCCACCCTGCCTGCTTTCCTTCACTTCTCTAACACACTCTCCATTACTTTGCACTGTTGACCCCAGGTACCTAAACTCCTCCACCACCTCTTCTCCCTGGAACCGCACCACTCCACTGCCCTTCCTCTCATTCACACACATGTACTCTGTTTTACTCCTAATGACTTTCATTCCCCTTCTCTCCAGCGCATACCTTCACCTCTCCAGGCTCTTCTCAACTTGCTCCCTACTCCCACCACAAATCACAATATCATCCACAAACATCATAGTCCACAGAGACTCCTGTCTGACCTCATCCGTCAACCTGTCCATCACCACTGCAAACAGGAAAGGGCTCAGAGCCGATCCTTGATGCAGTCTAACCTCCACCTTGAACCAGTCTGTTGTTCCTACTGCACACTTCACTGCTGTCACACTGCCCTCATACATGTCCTGCTCCACCCTCACATACTTCTCTGACACACCTGACTTCCTCATACAATACCACAACTCCTTTCTTGGCACCCTGTCGTATGCTTTACCTAAATCCACAAACACACAATGCAACTCCTTCTGACCTTCTCTATACTTCTCCATCAAAATTCTCAAAGCAAATATTGCATCTGTAGTGCTCCACCTCGGCATAAAACCATATTGTTGCTCACAGATGGTCACCTCTTCTCTCAGCCTGGCTTCCACTACTCTTTCCCATAACTTCATGGTGTGACTGATCAACTAAGAGGTCCAAACATGACAATACCCTGGTGTGTTATGGTTTGAGTGGAAGAAGTGTTCTGCTTTAAGAGCTGACATCAGCACCACTGAATATCTTTGGGATGAACTGACCCCACCCCAGGCCCCCTCACCAAACATCAGTGCTTGACATTACTAATGCGCTTGTGGCTGAATTAAATGATAGTTTAAATGCATCAATTTATATACAGTTATCGGTTCATCAATGTGTTGAACAAAGGATTTTGGTCTATTGCAATTCATAAGCCAACCTCCCACAACATCTGGTTCAACCATGATTTATGTGAAACTTCAACAAAAGGCTTTAATGCAAATTCCCCCAAGACAGTTGACATGAATCATGTTAATATCATTGCCCCAGAGATCTGATCAAGTAAATTTGTTTATAAGCTTGATGCAGTAAAGCATTAAGAAGCCATCTAGCAAGCCATTTTATCAGTTTGATGCCGAATCTTGCTTGATGTGGTGAACACTTTTGTGGTGCACTATTTTTAAGCACTGACTAAATAAATATTAATAAACCTCTGCATTTAATGTCATGGGGGAGATATTGTAATGGGAAAGCACCACCACTGTTAATAAACTTTTCAATCATTATTATTATTATTATTATTATTATTATTATTATTATTATTATTATTATTATTATTATTATTATTATTATACCCTTATTCAAACAAATCACATTTATACAACTGATTTATACTGTAGCTTAAAAATAGCTATAAAAATAGCTTTTATCAAATGTTTATAATACTAATATCATGATATGCTACTTGTTTAGCTGTTCTTTTTATGTTAGTTAGGGTTATGTTAGTTATTTAAATATTAGGCTCACTGTTTAAATGTAAAAATACTTATTTGTTGAAGCTTTGAATGTTTTTAATTACACATACATTAGGCCCAAGTTGGCATTTTTAATTATTTAGTTAATTATTTAGTTACATAGATGACCCCTGATCCAGCTGTCACAGTTCAGCCTTTCTCAAACTGATCAGACTTTTATGCTGAACTTTCCTGCTTCCATCAACTTTGAGGACTGACTGTTCACTAGTTGCCTAATTTATCCTGACCACTAAACCAGATAATCAATGTTATTCACAAACTCAGTGGTTTCATGTTATAGATTATCAGCGTATACTCCAAGTTGTTTTGTATTATTGTGTTTTTGGTTTAAACCAAACCAGATAGTGAATAATCACAACCATACTGAATCACTTTATTCTGTACTTCTGTGTATATCTGTCATACATATCCATCCCTTCTGTTTAATTCATGTATGTGTGTGTGTGTGTGTGTATATATATATATATATTTTTATTCTTAACCTTTAATACTCTATAGTCAGACTATAGTTTAATATACATTTATACTTTATTTGATTTATGTTTACATTACTTTACTCTTATTTTTACCTTTATATTGTATATCTTTTCGTGTTTACAAGTCAGACAGTCAAAAAAGCATTTCACTATATGTCATACTCTGAATGAATGTGTATGTGACAAATAAAATCTGAATTAGAAATTTTAAATTTAATTTAAACTTGAATATCTATTTCAATTAACATTGTTGTAATCAGGTATCATTAACGATGGATTTTCTTTCGATTTGTTGACAATTTCCTTAATGTTGGATAGATATCCTGTATTAATTATATCAACTTTAAGACCAATTAATAGAACTATGTAGCAATTTTGTTTATGTACATGAAGTTGTATTAAAATAACAACAAATTTCAGTAAACAAGAGCACAACTGATTGGTGTCACAAAGGACTCCAGGACAATATTAAAAACGCAAATACAGAACAAGCAGGCTTGGGATTTTCAGGAGTACAAACTGAACGGAAAAGTATGAATGAACTAAAGACTCTTTGTTTGTGTTTGTGTGTGTGTGTGTGTGTGTGTGTGTGTGTGTGTGTGTGTGTGTGTGTGTGTGTGTGTGTGTGTGTGTGTGTGTGTGTGTGTGTAGAAAACAACCACATACTTGCTTCATGAATCACTGATATATTTTTTTTACTATTTAGTAATTAAACTAAACAAAAAGTCCTGTTTCAGTCTCTACAGATCAAAAATACAATTCTAAATGCATAAGTACTTTCTGAAAATTCTGCCAAGAGAAATTCAAACATAGCTACAACATTCACAACATTTAAGTTCCAGACCATAAATCCTCAGAATATAGCCTTATGGCCATCCATCATGAAATTATACTTCAGCTGGCACAGATTTTGACCACACTTCGAAAGTCACGTTCATTTTCAAACTAAGAAAAATTTACTGGCACGGAAGGGTAGCCATTTTTTTTTAAAACCCAATGATTCCTTGAGGCCAATGTCTTGGATCTACAATGACTGAAACACTTTAATTCGACAGGAGGCAAACTGGCATCATGGCCAGCGCTGTTCCCTCAAAAACCAAATGTTATCCTTGCTGAATATAGTAATATTTACAGTGTTAAAACAAGTTTTCAATAAAAGATTCTTAATATGGACACCAACAAGATTTAGTTTTAATGTCATTTCAAGTATATAGAGTTCTTGCTAATTTTGCTTTGATACTTTATGCTTTATTTAATGTTGTTTTGTTAGTTGTAAAACTTAACGGTGCTAAACTGTCATGCAATGTGACCTCGATTTTATGGGCATGCACCAGATTTATAAAATGTTTTTATCAAAAATACATTTTAATACATAAAATATATAAAACTGTTACTAACAATGCCATTATGCTACCTTTTGCTATAAAGAAAAAAAAAAAAGAAAAAATGTCTACTGACTGTCTACTGTTTGAAATTTGGCCATGCCTCATGTCAGAAGTATATTTTTAATATTTGCAAATTTTTAAATTAGGAAACTAAAGGAAATGAATGGTGCATTGAAAAAGACCTAAAACTAAAAGTCCACCACAAAATAAATACGCTCTGCGATCAAGTACCTGCTGGCTGTAAATTCTGTCTGTAGTGGACACTAAATGACTCATCTCTAGTTCGCTGGCAGCCAAATGCTTTGTGGATATAATGAGGGATCTTTTTTCTTTTGCCTTCACCTGTCAGACATTTATAACTAATGACGAGACTAATCCGCAGTGAATTATTCGGTGCCCCACATTGTCCTGCACTGATTCTGTAGAAAGCTTCACAGATAATAAATATATAGGAAAAAATGGAGCTACAGAATATTTGACAAGACATGAAATAATAAAAGAATAAAAGGAAAACCTCATAGGTCTTCTTTGCCCCCCTTTCTCTCTCTCTATCTCTTTTCTTCATAAAATTCGAACAGCTCTAGCTGCGCTCACGATCCCTTTATCTCTTTCATTAGCGTGTCTGTGCTGCTCTTGGCGGGGAGACAGTCACTTTCTCGGCCCTGTGAAGTTCAGGCAGATTACAGTGTGGCTTTGAAGCTGGTGCCGTTGTTCCTTTCTCTCTAAATATATATATATATATATATATATATATATATATATATATATATATATATATATATATATATATATACTGTATATATGTATATGTATATGTATATGTATATATATATCGCTTTGTCTAGCTTTATCTTTTTTCTCTATCTCTTTCTACTTATTTCTACCCTCCAGCCCACCATATTTCTGCCATCTACAACCAACCCTGTCCAAACAGAGGACAAATAAACCGAACGCCCTGCGATGAACTGCCGTCTCTTTTTACCCTTTCATGTGTCGCGCTTGTTCCCGCAGGCAACAAAAATCCCACCTAAGCAATCTCATCCCAGCAGGATCCAGAGAGAAGAAGATCAGACGGATAGGCAATGTGTCTTATGGAAATGAAGCTGAAGGGAAAATAACGGGTGCACAACAATTACTTCTACCACGTGGGTATACCATCACAATCTAGAAGATTATCAAACTCACAGGTGCACGAACTTTCCCTGCAGTCCACTTGCCTAAGCATGGTTCTTTCCCTATAAATCACTAAGATAAGTAAATTAGAGCTGTTTTATTTTTTTAATTCGGCAAACTCACAACCTAGTGTGGGCATGGAAAACTGAGCTCGAAATTCACTTTTGAGTGAAAAATTAGGAAAAGTATCAATGACTGGCAGTTGTGATGCAGTCTGAAAAAGCAGAGTTTCTGATAATAGCACAGAGTTGATTATTTTTCCACATATATCTGTTAAATAGCTATTTATTTCACATATTAATATGTAACGATTTACCTCGTCCTTACCATACTATTACTAGCTATAAGTTGTACCAGCTATTTACTCTCCCTAACTCTAACAGATTCTTACTCCATTATTATATACAGTTACTTTTCCTGTGTTTACCCAATATTGTTACAGTACCTTATTACTGTACTGTAAAAATAATTTGCTAAAATATTATTGTATCATAGCACCAAGTTAAATTTGCTTGAGTGGAAACAGATGAAATTAGACACTTTAATGACTTATGATGTAATTTAGAAGTGGATTTGAGGTTTGCTGAGTGGTGCACAGGTAAATAAAAAAGAGTTCAGTTGTTAAATTATTAATTCAGCTATTTTAATGCTAGGTCACACCTAAACATAATCATAATCAAATCCCCAGTGTACAATTTTATTATTATAAATTAAATTCATACAATATTAACTATATTATCATTCAGTATTAAATACATTAAAAATGTTTTTAATTTTATTATTTTATTTTTGTAATAAGGTTTCTTTCTGCCATAATCCAAATCAGAAAATTAAGAGTAAAAAAATGAATTATCAGGTATTTCCATCCTTTTGGGTACTTTTGGCCCCTACCAAAATATAAAAGCATGCCCACACACACGCACACAGACACACACCAACGAGCTTCCCCCCTCACATCCTCACATAATTCAAAGATCTCTACTTCTTTTGTAATGGTGCTGTTAAAAACAGAATAATACATTAAAGCAGCATAAAGCATCAGACGCTGAGGGTGACGTTTGACTACAACAATAAGCAGCTGGATAAAATATACATTACAGTAATTGGTACAGAAAGGGGAGAAAAAAGGGGCAATGCTGGAGGATACAGATGGTAATGACAGTCTGTCACAATCATCCATGCAGCACCTCAGTTCATACTTTCCTGTGTCTTATTTTATTTCCCTCATGCACACACTGTTCAGGCTTCAGTATATACAGTATTAATTTTTAAGAGGCATGTGCGAAAATATTTTGAACACTTTCTAACAAATAACACGTTGTCTATTCTTTCAATTGTTGTTGCAAATATTATATAGATATGAATGGTTTAGATTCACTGGATAATTATTCTGCAATTTATTATCATTTTGATCATAACAGCTCATTTAGAGGAACTTGCATGGTAGTTTTATAAGACACAAGAATCAATAAAGAGAAAAAATAATGTGTAGGATTGGTGATATTAAGCTTTCTGCAAGGAGACATTTCTTCAACCTTTACAGAAAGAGTTTCTATAACAGCACTTTATAACAGTCTGAGGTAAAGCTGTAAATGTTATGACTTCAGGATTTTCATGTTTTTCTTTTCCTTTAAATTGTCTGTCTTATATTCAGTACAGAAAAAAGGGGTAAAGCAATGACTGTTTATAGCTGTTATAACCAGTGCTTGAATTAAGGGGGGGCTGGGGAGGATCCAGGACCCCCCATAAGGCATTAGGGACAAATTTTTGTACAACAAAAAAAAAACACATGCAAAGTGTCCTTAATGTGGATTATTTTTGTATAACAACTTGTCTTGAAGTGTTATTAGGGAAGGCCCTAATACTATCATTAATTAGACCCAGGTTTTCAAACATGCATTCTCATGAACAGAATCTTAGGAAGACTGATGTGACTTAGTGACATTTTCTTAGAGAAATTATCAGGAGGGCTCACATTGTATGTGAACAGAAACCAATAGATTACTGAGAATGACAAACAAACACCTTTGGAGATCTTCTTTTTTTGGCTTCTCCCATTAGGGGTCGCCACAGCGAATCATCCGTCTCCATACCCCCCTGTCCTCTACATCTGTGTATTTCAAACGAACTACCTGCATGTCCTCCCTCACCACATCCACAAACCTCCTCCTTGGCCTTCCACTTTTCCTCCTTCCTGGTGGCTTCAGCCTCCATGTCTAAACCATCTCAATCTCGCCTCCCTCACCTTGTCTCCAAAACGTCCTACATACTCTAATAAACTAATTTCTAATCCTGTCCATCCTCGTCCTCAACATCTTTAGCTCTGATACCTCCAGCTGCACCTCCTGTCTTTTACTCAATGCCACTCTCTCTAAACCATACAACATCGCAGGTCTCACCACAGTCTTATAAGCTTTACCTTTCACTCTTGCAGATACCCTTCTTTTCCAAATCACTCCTGCCACCCATCTCCACCCACTCCAACCTGCCTGCACTATTCTTTTCTACTTCTCTAACACATTCTTCATTACTTTGCACTGTTGACCCCAGGTACCTGAACTCCTCCACCCTCACCACCTCTTCTCCCTGCAACTGCACCACTCCACTGCCCTCCCTCTTATTCACACACATGTACTCTGTCTTACTCCTACTGACTTCCATTCCCCTTCTCTTCAGAGCGTACCTCCAACACTCCAGGCTCTTCTTAACCTGCTCCCTAATTTCACCACAAATCATATTATCATCCGAAATAATCCACAGAGACTCCTGTCTGACCTCGTCTGTCAACCTGTCCATCACCACTGCAAACAGGAAAGGGCTCAGAGCCAATCCTTGATGCAGTTAAACCTCCACCTTGAACCAGTCTGTCGTTCGTACTGCACACTTCACTGCTGTCATACTGTCCTCATACATGTCTTGCACCACCCTCACATACTTCTCTGACACACCTTTGGAGATAATTTTGTAACTTTTTGGAAGGCTGTGGTAGGAGCCTTTAACTTTACAAAGAACCTTTAAAAGAAAATTTTTGTCAACAGTGTACAATACACTTATTGAAACAATGGACATGGATTTTGGTTGTCATGGGTGGGACTTAAACCAAGGTTGATGCTGTGGAAGTTACGGTTAGCCACGGGACAGTCTAAGTATAGGGAAAGAGGTCCTAAGTAACAGAAACAAGAGTACAGGAAAAGGTACAAAATTCTATGTGAAATATTTTATGAAAAACATTAACAATTTTCTTTTTCCACAAAAAATATTTTATTCGAGCAAAACAAAACGCCTCAAATGAAAAAGGAAAAAATTGTAAATAGCAAAAAGAGTCAGACAGGAACATAACACTGGCCACACAATGCCAGAAACCACAGGGAAACTTGCAGGTAAATTGAACACAGGTGGCAATGATTAACCTAATAAACAAAAGTAGAACAATATGAGGGAACAGTGGGGACATCTCTTGGACAAAGAATGTAATGCACAATAAAAGTCCTGAAAGGACAACAAAAACCGCAGCTGAGACAAGGAGGCAAAGTGACATCCATAACAGGGAGGGTGAGTAACATCCTCAATGAGACAGAGAATCTGACTGGCATTCTCTACAAGACAGAAAAGACAAGTGACATCCTCAACAAGACAGGGAAGAGGAGCAGCATCTTCAACAAGAAAGGGAGGCTGAGTAATTTTCTCAACAAGACAGGAAGGCGCAGCAAGGTCCTCAACCTGACAGAGAGAATGAAAAGTGGAAAAGGGCAGGTGAGATAAAGCTTTGTTCAACTACATTTCAAAATCCATAGCAAAGACTTCAAATCTGGAACCATGGCTTATTCCCCACTTACTGTAAATAGTGCAAGTGTGGGGCAGAGTGATTGTGGCCCTATGAGTCTCTATTAGCAGTTCACATATAAGTCATAACTTCATGAAAGCAAACTGTTGCAGTTTATACATCTTTAAAGTGGTAATTACAATTTCAATATAATTCAGAATATATGAAGTGGTAAATGAGCATGTTATGAAGTGTAACTCTTGTTGAACAGCTGATATTCATGGTGCATATTCAAACCTCCATTAGAGAATTTTTTTTTCTTTATTTCTTTCATTTTCAGGTCTCTTCAATTTAGTAATTATCCTTTTAGGAAATCATTCAGTTAGGCATTTTCCTTCTCATTTCTTTTTGAACCCATTTTGTTAAACACATCTGCATCTTAGATAAAATGGTAATCATTGCCTTTGGGAAAAAGACCAGTGGTGGTGATTGAAAGTGTGGGAAAGAATGTAAAAAACTACGATTTCTTTTTCAGCCATAGCACGAGAAAAGATCTCCCATGATTCTAGAGGGATGAGGCTGTAATCTGTGTTTCATAAAGTCTTTTTTTGTGTGTGCATTATTGGATCTTCTCAATAATGTGTATTGATAGAAAAAAATTATATAAATGCAATTAAATATACAATGGTTTGAGAAAGTGTACAAATGTATAAGTGTAACTGCATGAAGTAAATATACAAAGGTTTGGAGTTTGATGTAAGTGTTTGACTGTTGAATGAGTGTAGATATGAAGGTTGAAGTACTGAAGGTTTTTTATGATTGTACATTTGCTCTTTCTTTAACAAAGTGTAAGGTGTAGGAGTTAAAGTATGTGTGGGAGGTTTTCGGAGTAATGCAAGAATGTTGGAGTATGTCTATTAGGTTTGAAGTAAATGTACCATGTTGGAGTAAGTTTATGAATTGTTTATGATTGGTGGAGTATGTGAATGAATTTTTAAGTACAGTTTATGTATTAGGGTTGGGGTATGTGTATAAATGGTGGCATATGTGTGTGAGAATTGGAGTATGTGTTTCCGGGTTGAAGAAAGCAAGTAAGTGTACTAGAGTCAAAGTAAGTGTATGAGGGTTGGAGTATGTGTATATGTGTTGGATTATGTCTATATGTATTGAAGTATGTGTATATGTATTAAAGTATGTGTATATGTATTGGAATATGAGTATATGTATTGGAGAATGTGTATATGTTTTAATGTATGTGTATATGTATTGGAATATGAGTATATGTATTGGAGAATGTGTATATGTTTTAATGTATGTGTATATGTATTGGAGTATGCAGAAGAGGGTTGGAATATATTCATGAGTATTGGATTATGTGTATGAGGGTTGGAGTATGTTTATGAGTATTGGATTATGCGTATGCGTGTTGGAGTATGATTGAGTATTGGATTATGTGTATGAGGGTTGGAATATGTTTATAAATATTGGATTATGTGTATGAGGGTTGGAGTATGTTTATAAATATTGGATTATGCGTATGAGGGTTGGAGTATGTTTATGAAAATTAGATTATGCGTATGAGTGTTGGAGTATGATTGAGTATTGGATTATGCGTATGAGGGTTTGAGTATGTTTATAAATATTGGATTATGTGTATGAGGGTTGGAATATGTTTATAAATATTGGATTATGCGTATGAGGGTTGGAATATGTTTATAAATATTGGATTATGCGTATGAGGGTTGGAGTATGTTTATAAATATTGGATTATGCGTATGAGGGTTGGAGTATGTTTATGAGAATTAGATTATGTGTATGAGGGTTGGAGTATGTTTATGAGTATTGGATTATGCGTATGAGGGTTGAAGTATGTTTATAAATATTGGATTATGCGTATGAGGGTTGGAGTATGTTTATAAATATTGGATTATGCGTATGAGGGTTGGAGTATGTTTATGAGTATTGAAGTGTGCATATGAGGGTTGGAGTATGTTTATGAGTATTGGATTATGCGTATGAGGGTTGGAATATGTTTATAAATATTGGATTATGCGTATGAGGGTTGGAGTATGTTTATAAATATTGGATTATGCGTATGAGGGTTGGAGTATGTTTATGAGTATTGGATTATGCGTATGAGGGTTGAAGTATGTTTATAAATATTGGATTATGCGTATGAGGGTTGGAGTATGTTTATAAATATTGGATTATGCGTATGAGGGTTGGAGTATGTTTATGAGTATTGAAGTGTGCATATGAGGGTTGGAGTATGTTTATGAGTATTGGATTATGCGTATGAGGGTTGGAATATGTTTATAAATATTGGATTATGCGTATGAGGGTTGGAGTATGTTTATAAATATTGGATTATGCGTATGAGGGTTGGAGTATGTTTATAAATATTGGATTATGCGTATGAGGGTTGGAGTATGTTTATAAATATTGGATTATGCGTATGAGGGCTGAAGTATGTTTATAAATATTGGATTATGCGTATGAGGGTTGGAGTATGTTTATGAGTATTGAAGTGTGCATATGAGGGTTGGAGTATGTTTATGAGTATTGGATTATGCGTATGAAGGTCCCCTGGTGGTCTAGTGGTTAAGATGCAGCGCTCTCACTGCTGCGACCCGGGTTCGATTCCCGGTCAGGGAACCATCCCCAGCCACTCTCAGTGCCGGTCCCAAGCCCAGATAAATTGGGGAGGGTTGCGTTAGGAAGGGCATCCAGCGTAAAACATGTGCCAAATCAAAACATGCGGAGGATCCGCTGTGGCGACCCCTAATGGGAGAAGCCGAAAGAAAGAAGAAGAAGGATTATGCGTATGAGGTTTGGAGTATGTTTATGAGTATTGGATTATGCGTATGAGGGTTGGAGTATTTGTATGAATGTTTGAATATGTTTATAAGTATTGGAGTATGTGTATGAATGTGGAAGTTTCTGTATAAGGTTTGGAGTTTGTGTATAACAGTTGGGGTACGTGTGCAAATGTTGGCGTATGTGTATAAGGGTTGTCGTATGTGTACACACGTTAGAGTATGTGTGCAAGGTTTTGGAGTACAGTAAGAATACAAATTTTGGAGTAAATTTACAGATCAAGTCTCCAATTTTTAGGCACATTGCATGGCAACGGCTTATATAACTATGACAAATGTGCCAGTAATCCTTGGTTTAAGTTTCTGGTTTCTCAATGAGAAAGCCATCCAAAAAAAGCTGTCCTTCGCAGACAATAAGGACTTGATCAACACAGAAGAATGTGCTCTTGAGGGAATCTTCCAGTAATTGGCCACAGAATTTCTTTGAGCAGATAAAAAAAAACTGAAAATGGCAGACATATGAGAGAGTTCTTAACAAATTAGACTCATCTCTCTATGCAGACTAGACAGAGGAATGGGTGGAATGGTGGGTGGGTGGACTGTGTTTATTTTCCTTCCAAAAATTCTGAATATGAGCATTGGATCCCTCAACAGGCAGTTCATAAAAGCAGGAATGCACTTCAAAGAATGCACACTATCTACCCTGCATGGATAAAACAGCTGCTACTTATAGCTGTCTGCACAAGGGCCAGCAGTTTCATCTGTACATAATATAGCTCAATATAAAGACACACATACACAACAGCATGCTTTCATTTAACCTAAGTCTTTGTGCTTTATATAAGAGTTTCAGAAGACCACATATTTACAGCCCAACTCCTTTTCTAACCAATAATCCATGAGAAAAGGAGAAACCTCATTCTTTCAAGTTGGCCAGGAATGATCATTGACACTTAGTATCAAACATCTTTTGTGGAAAATCTGAATCTGTGCTTAATTAGCACTGATGGTGTTTTATAAAACAGCACGTCTGGACAGTATTTGTGCAAGAGGCTTTTAGTGACAACTGCACAGTGCTGTGAATATCTATATGAGGGAGTGTGAAATAAATCACACCTCAGAAAGATAAAACTAAGACCTATGTATTTATTTATAAGGCATTGTGATGTATAAAATCTCAAAGATAGCAAGTATAACAGTACATTTCATGTAGTACTAGTGGTTATGATGTAAAGCAGCTCACTATTATCATGACTCTACATATAGTCTGCCATGTTGAATGGTCTTTTAAATTCATATGTTCATTTAGATGTATGTAAATGTACATTTAAACATATGTTTGTTCAACATCCATTATAAAAAAAGCACGTTTATATATGAGAAATCACAATTAAACACATCTAAGTACACATAATTATTTTATGTACAATCGCAAAACTTTAATTAAATCAGTGCTGATCTGGCAATCAGGTGAAGACTGACATCTTTAAAGGCATACCCACTTATAAATACTTTTAATTACTTCGTGATACTTTTAAGACCTGAGGTACCTGATGGTTCAGTCAATAAATCGTTCTCCTTTATTGTTTAATTGTTTAAAAAGAATGGATTATTAGTGCATAAAAATATATATTCAAAACACTGTACTATGGTTTTCTTTATTCCTCTTACAAAGTAGCTTATAATATAAATTATAATAATTAGCTTATAATATAAAAGTTAATAACCAGAAAATCCTGGCAGCAAAAAATAATAATTTAGAAAATAAGGAAACGCTGCCCTCTAGCGCTTAGACAAAGATTATGAAGGTCCGGTGGTGTAAAATGTCTCCTTTAAAAGTTCTCATAGGTCAAATGAATCAGTGGTGACAACAGTTCCCATTACAGTGCTTAACTATCAGTGATTATGGCTATAAATAGCCCTGGATTTAAAACAGATTAAAATAACTAAAATACCTTATAGGACTACCGATGCAAAAGCACTGACAAAGTAAACTATGCTTTACAATCAAACAATCAATAATAAATTAAGCATACTTCAGAAATCTTTTTATCATTACTGTGACTCCATTTTACACCTCATACTTTAAACATAATTTGTTCTGCATAGTTTATAGTTTATAAAATCTACAATTTATAGTTTAAACACTCCTAGTTCATATATTCTACATGAAAGGTGCATCATCCTCATTTCCTGAACATCATAGGAAGTAGAAAAGGCCCCTCTAATTCTTATTGTCTTTATTCTTTAATTTAATATTAATGAGACAAACTAAGAGAAATCATTTATAAATTAAAAGATTTTGGCTCACCAGCACATCAGAATTTGCATCATCTGAATCTCATACCTACACTTATTGAGGCTCAGTTTAAACAGCGCCATCTGGTGGTACTCGGTTGACATTTTTCAACATTGAATCACTTAAGAAAATGGCTGTAAGAACCAGCAATGTTTTCAATACATTTAGTACTGCGTAACTTATTACATATCTAACAGTTTAAAGCAGCAATTTATGATTGCCTCTAAGTTCCCTTAGGTTCACTTTTGAGTCTGGTTCCTCTTAAGGTTTCTTCTGCATTTTGACTCAGTCCAACGCCTTGCGCTTGCTCTCTATGGATCTAAATTTACATCTACATCTGAACTTCTTGAGCTTTGAGACAATTCCGCTTTATTTTCATCATACCTACACATTGGTGGGTTTCTCGTTGCTGAGTACATGTCTTACCGCCGACCACAAGATGGCGCTGTTCACAATGAGCAGCTTCTGACTAACGCACTCTTGCACAGCACAACACAACACAAAGAGAGAGTAACTGCTCAAACACTGACTTGCCTGAACATTTGTAGGTCCACGATAAATAATGGGCAAGAAGCATAAAAAGCATAAATCAGAGAAGCACACGTACGAAGGTAGGATGTGGTATTTAAATGGTTTATGTTTTTATTAGCTACATAACTGCGGTAACGGACGGCTAACCTAGCTAGCCGCTTTTGAATCACGTTAGCCTTTGAGCTAGCCGGCACTTTATCCATCTGACTTGATAATAAATGGATGGATGGATGGATGGATGGATGGATGGATGAATGAATAGATAGATAGATAGATAGAT
Source organism: Silurus lanzhouensis (assembly GCA_039877035.1). Lineage (NCBI taxonomy): Eukaryota > Metazoa > Chordata > Actinopteri > Siluriformes > Siluridae > Silurus > Silurus lanzhouensis. The sequence goes on along the minus strand of JBCEWE010000578.1, from coordinate 4,758,648 downwards.
AGATAGATAGATAGATAGATAGATAGATAGATAGATAGATAGTAGGTAGGTAGGTAAACTGACTGATCCCACAGGGAAATTATAATTTTAATTATAAAGTCAGTTCACAGACATACAACAAAGTACAAGCAAAAATATGTAGAAGAATATTGAGGCTCAGTTAAATTAAACAATCACAATGAGACAGAGATTAAAATGTATATATAAACATACAAAAAACAACAATGATACATTGTTTACAAAAGTGCATTCAGGTGGGAATGTGAGAACTGCACATTGAAGAAGATTATCAAAGTAAAAATGTTGCCATGTTTAATTCTACTGTTTATGTACATGATGATTGTATATATAAATGGGAATTTAAGAAAATTAAGAAATTGTTTTCTTTTTTTTCTTTTTTTTTAAATCTGAGAGTAGCTTAGCTTAGTTTCTTGAATGGTTATATATTGTGTAAGTAAAGTTCTTACTGCGGTTCTGACTGTAATACTAATGACAGGTTTATAACGTGCTACTTATGGGTTCTATAGTAACAGCCAGTTCATTAGAGATTGAATGGAATGAAGGGAATGTGATCATTTATATGAAGGTCTAGTTCTCTATGAAGGAGTACCATGTAACACTGTACCATATACCATGTTCATGACGGAGGAGTTTGCAATTTTCTGTTTTCTGTTTAACACGTGAGAATATATGAGAGGCCGCTGAAGGAACGAGTGTTTATAGCTGCTATAATAGAAATGAGAGGAGGATAATAAACAGTGGTTTCAGCAATGTTTTACGGCATCAAGTGTAACTATGAAATTATCGCAAGGAATCGAACATTTAAGGATGTTGTTATAGGAACATTGGCGTCATGACATTTGAAAATGTTTGCTACGTCCCAGTTTACCTACTTACACTGTTAGGGTGTGTAAATATACATTTAATATCAGACAAATTGCCTGTGAGTAAAGAAAAGTATAAAAATTGTACAAATTTTCTGGTGTGTGTATAAAAAATGTTTCAAATTCAGTTGTAAAATACGTAATGTTGCTGACCAAAATGATCAAAATTGTCTTTTTTTCTGTTGGGTACAATTTTCATTTGGCACCCAACAACAACAATAAAAATAATAGCACAAATAATTTTAGTTTTGTACAAAAAAAATTATTTTGATTTGCCACTTGCTTGTGTACATTATTTTTCATTTGATTAAAAAGAGGGGAAAAAGTAGAAACACTGTTAACAATTGAACAGATGACAGATTTAAGTCTGACGTACTGCTGGTGTGTAATATACCATGTATTTTTTTGTGTGTCAGAATACACAGACCGGCCTCTGAAGCTAGTTTTGAAAGTAGCAGGTAATGAGGTCACCACAGGCAGCGCCAGCCTCGAACCTGTACACAACGATCCGGTAGATTCTGACAAACACAAGGACAAAAAGAAAAAGAAGAAAAAGAAGGACGAAAAGGACAAAGAGAGCCCCCCAGGTTCACCCGGCGAGGACAGGAAGAGAAAGGTAATAAATAACACAGTGTTTGTGTAAATGTCAACGAGGATGTTACGATAATGTTTAAACAGGCGCGTGTGCATACATTTGGAAACAGTTTAGCGTTTTGTGTGCTTCTAGATGACGAAGAAGAGGAAAGGTCACGATTCAGGAGATCAGGACTGGGACGAGCAGAGCAGAACTCCGGTCCGGTCATATGTATCCCAGGATAAACCCCTCACTCCCTCACTGGCTAAACCAGAAGGTGTTTATGTTCCAGTATGAATGCGGATACAAATGGATGAATGCAGATATATATATATTTTTTGGTCTTCTGTCCATGCAAAAAAAAAAAAAAAAAAAAAGACACTATATGATTGGCTGCTGTTTGTCACATGATGTCTATGAAGACATGTGTATGTAAAATGTTAGCATGAGGATTTCGTTTGAAGCATAATAATTAGGTAATCAAGCCTACATTATTTCAAATCAAATTTTATTTGTCACACATACAGAGTACGACATGCAGTGAAATTCACAGATTTGTTAAACTGCATACGTTACATCATACTTTCTCTCTCTCTCTCGCCCTCTGTATACTGTATATATTTGGGCTGTCAAAATAAATTTGTTAAAACGTTAACCCAAATCCATTTGAACAGCACTAATTCATTATTAACGTGCGATTAGTGCGCATTTCTGTTTGACCATTTTTATAAAAAATATATTTAATATATATCAATGTAACAGGTGAAATTTAAAGCTTCAACACACATTTATCCATGATGTCCTTTTCTTATATAAATAACTCAGAAAAATAAATTTTTGATCACTAAACATTTGTTTTACTGACCTGCCATGATGCAATCATTCGGCAATTAAAATCGTCCATGTGGAAACAGCAAAAGTTCCACTTGGTATCCTGATGATTTTACTTTTAAACCTTTTAAAGAATATTTTGTCTTCATTCTCTATGTTGAGTTTGATATCACCATTAAAAAAAAACAAAAAAACCTTACATTTGATAAAGCATCCATATTTGTCTATGGTCATGTTGATTAGAGAATTAGAAACTTGAAAAGTATTAATTAAAGGTACATTTAGAACAGATAAAAATATGCGATTAAGTTGCGATTAATCCCGAGTTAACACGTGACAATCATACGATTAATTTTGGTAAAATATTTTAGCCGAATATATACTGTCTGTGTGTGTGTCTGTGTGTGTGTCTGTGTGTGTGTGTGTGTGTGTGTGTGTGTGTGTGTGTGTGTGTGTGTGTGTGTGTGTGTGTAAAGTCTAACTCTTTTGCTCTGTTTCTTTGTTGTGTTTTGTCACAAATAGATAAAGAACAGACTCCACTACAGGAAGCACTGAGTCAGCTGATCAGGCAGTTACAGAGGTCAAAAGACTTTGTGAATACCTTATTACTTTGTAAAATCTATGTTCCTTGAATGAAGCCTTGCTGCTGTACTTAATATTTATAGTTTGCTTATAAAAGAAAAAAGAGACAACAATATTCTGTATACTATAAAAATAATTATTTAGGAATCACCAGTATTGCCTTTAGATGCAGTGGTTCCCTACTTATTATTTACATGAAATATTTGCATGGCTTGGTGTCATGTCAGTCAGTCAAGTTTTTATACGAAAGAAAAAGCAAGGCATAAGTTGATTTCCTGCTCCTCAGAATTTAGTTGGGACTCTTCTACCCATTAAGATGACATGCAAAGCGTTCAGTTTGATTTGCAATTCTGTTGTTTGTAGTAATGGTGCAATAAACTAACCCTAATCACATGATGTGCATTTTTTTGTTGTTGTTTTGTTTTAGAAAAGACCCAAATGCATTTTTCTCGTTCCCTGTGACGGATCTGATCGCTCCTGGCTACACTCTGATCATTAGGAGGCCCATGGATTTCAGCACGATGAAGGAGAAGGTGAAAAGAGAGTGCTACCAGTCCCTCGATGAACTAAAGGTAGTCTGTTTAGTTCAATCACACCCACCATAATTTGGCATACGTGGCAGATGTATGACCTCACAATACCTTTTCTTCAAACAGATGGATTTCAGGATTATGTGCGAGAACGCCATGATTTACAACAAGCCAGATACAATTTACTACAAGGCTGCAAAAAAGCTTCTTCACTCTGGAATGAAGATTTTAAACCCTGTGAGTTCCCGTTTGGACACGTGCTTGTTTTAGTGCACTGTGGACACTAGGGGCAGTACACTGTTGCATTAAGACTGGAGTATGGGGTATTATAGCATGTTAACATTGGGATGAAAGAATAGGTTAAGATAAGGGTGAAATGAAAACTTCATTTTGAAGCATGTGCATTAGTGATGGCTATTTATATACTTGTTTAAGTGTGTTGGTATGTTTATGTAGGAAAGGCTTGAAAGCCTGAAGCAGAGCATTGAGTTTATGGCAGACCTAAAACCAGGCAGAGGATCAGAGGACGGAGAGGAACAGAGGTCATCCAGTGACCCCAAGGACAGGTCATCTCCTATGGATACCAGTGACAACTCGCAGTCGCCCAGAGTGGCGCACCGAGACACGCCCAGGTACCACCACCTAATATCATGTGATACCTCTCATTAGCTCACTCACACCTCAGTACTGCAACACTGTCCTAATGTTTTTATTTTATTCTTCAATCATTTTTTGATATTTTAAAATGTGACTGACCAATAACAAAGCAGGTCGTAATCACACGATCCTCAGAACAGAAATAACTGCTTATGACCTGTTGTGTTTGTCCCAGAGAAGCATTTAAATAAATATTGTGCTATGAATAAAATGATGTGAGAAAACACATATGGCAAAGAGCGACTGCATCATCCAAAAACATTACTGTAGGTCAGGAGTGTCAGTCCTTTTCTCTCTCTCTCTCTCCCTCCCTCCCTCCCTCCTCTCTGTACATTATTTCTTTGTGTCCATGTGTCTGTCTCTCCCTCTTAGTCTTTATATATATATATATATATATATATATATATATATATATATATATATATATATATATATATTTTGGGTCTGTAGCTATCAATTGTTTTATTAATCGAGTATTTTACCGATTATTCCAACAATTAATGGAGTAATCGTATGAGAAGTACTTTTTCATTATTAAAGAGCAATACTAAATATACAAGAGAAAATAAGACGAGTCTCTTAAAATAAACAAGTAATTTGTTTTCTTTTTAGAAAAGTTGACATTTAATTTCTGAAATTGCACACAAGAATATCTGTGAAAACTAAACCCATTTAGTGCATTTAATTGCAATGTTACATCAAAATGCAAATATAAATATATAAATAAAATGTACAAAAACATTTCAGAGTAAACGCACCGCACAATGTTTTACTTTGTTAATTAGTTTGTTTTAGTCTGGAATTATCCCAAACTTAGGAAACATTTCGTCATTTTCCTGAATCCTCTGGAAGTCCGCTTCCACCACATTAAAAAAAAAGTTTGGCTAATTCCAACAGGTTTTTTTTTTCTTGCAAGTCTGACTTTAGTTCTTGTAAACATCCAACATTTCTGGTGCATCCACCGGTAACTATGTTGTCGGTCTGAAGTTTGAAGCTGGTGGTGTATGAACAAGGCGCCTCTGCTTCATCTGTCTTGTTCCGTCTCCTCCAGAGCTGATTGTTAGACAGAGTTCTCTTCAGGGATCAGAGGCACAGTTTGATACTCTGTACTTTTATTGATTGTAGCCCATTTTATTTTCAATGTGTAAAACTTTCTGGCACTTCGGGCGGTGACGCTGCCCGGTTGGCTAAAATAAATAAACTTGGAATTGCAAAAAGCAAAAAAAAAAAAAAAAACGTTTGGCAGAAAACGGGCTTCCAGGGGAAACACAATGCTCTATATGTTTGTTGCCAGTTAATTTTTTTTTATAAATGTCCACGAGGTGAGACATGTGAAGCACTTAATATTTTTATAAAAGTTTTCATGATCCCCCCTCGTCTGTCTTTGTTTCCAGTAAGGAAGCCAAAGAGGAAGCTCAGAGGAGCGCAAACCAGGCAGAGAAAGATCTAGAAGAGATTAAAAAGATTATAGAAGAGTCTGGAGGTAAACTGTCCATCAGAAGCCTTCAGTGTGAGGTGAGTTACAAACTGCACCATGAGCCAGGTTTTTGGCATCATTTTTCATTTTAGACTTTGGAGGTCTAAAAAAAAAAAAACACTGGTTTGTTTAATTGCTCTTGAATATTTCTTGAATATTTCTTCTAGCTGGACTTTGAGAGGAGGAAGTCTGATGGTACGACTACGCTGGGCATCGCGAACCCTGCTGAACCGAATGCTGGAGGTAAGAGTGTGTGGTGTCTATATAAAGATAATTACAGTGATTTAATTTAATTAAAAATGTGTAAGCAGTGATTTAATTGTTAGTCATCAATTTAAGTGCAGGGGTGAGGATGTGAGGGGTGAGTATTTTAAGGTGTAACTGTCTTATTTACTGCATAGTTTACTGTAATGTGTGTGTGTGTGTGTGTGTGTGTGTGTGTGTGTGTGTGTGTGTGTGTGTGTGTGTGTGTGTGTGTGTGTGTGTGTGTGTGTGTGTGTGTGTGTGTGTGACTGGCAGATCCAGGGTACTGTTCAGTGAAGCTGGGGATGATGGGAGGCCGGCTGCAGACTGGAGTAAACACTTTGCAGGGTTTTAAAGAGGACAAAAGAAACAGAGTCACTCCTGGTAACACACATGTTTTTCTGTCTTTCTAACTTTATATCTTTCTTTTCTTTGGTTTCTATTTTTCTTACGCTGTCTCTCCCTCTGTCTCTTTTTTTCCCTCTGCCCATCTCTCTGTCTGTGTTTATTCTTCTCTCCCTTTCTGTCTGTCTCTCCTACATTGGATCTGTCTCTGCTTTTCTTTGTCTGTTTGTCTGTCTGTCTATGTATCTTTTTTTTCACTCTTGTATACTTTTCTCATGCATTCTCTCTCTCTCTGTCTCAGTTTCTCTCTTTCAGTGCATCTCTTGATCTCATCTCCTGATTTCTTTTTTTTTTTGCATGTTTGCCACACAAATGTTTCCGATCATCAAACTAATTTAAATATTAGTAAAAGATAACACAAGTCAACACAACATGCAGTTTTTAAATGAAGGTTTTTATTATTGAGGGAAAACAAAATCCAATACTACATGGCCCTGTGTGAAAAAGTGTTTGCCCCTAAACCTAATAACTGCTTGGGCCGCCCTCAGCAGCAACAACTGCAATCAAGCGTTTGCGATAAATTGCATTGAGTCTGTTACAGCGCTGTGGAGGAATTTTGGTTCACTCATATATGCAGAATTGTAATTTAGCTACATTGGAGGGTTTTCCAGCATGAACCAACTTTTTAAGGTCATGCCACAGCATCTCAATAGGGTTCAGGTCAGGACTTTGACTAGGCCACTCAAGTCTTTATTTAGTTTTTCTTCAGCCACTCAGAGGTTGGCAACCCTTTTTCACACCACTGTACACAGGTATTTTTATATTTCATTCTTATGGAAACAGTTGATTTATTATTAAATGCTGAACCGTAGCTATTTAAAGTGTACTGAAGTTATTCACAGCAGGGTGATCCCACTATTACGACTCCTCACCCATCTCTCCTGTAGTCTTTTTCTTTCAAAATTAATTTAACAAGGACACCAGAAAGATTGTAAAGACCTTCTCAGAGTGCTGACACCGGAGATTCCATTCATGAACATTACATCAATGTTTTCTAGCTTTAAAATAATCAGTTATATGGAGCACTTGCTGTCCCTGTGCATCAGCTGCCACTCCAGAAATGATAACGTATTAGGATGAGCACTTTAATATAAACCCAACTATGTTTCAAACACAAATCACTGTGTAAGTCATATATAAATTAAATCCACACCAGTCAGATTCAAGATTTCAATTGCACTAACGAGACTTTTCAGAGCTGTGAGGTGAGTTGAGAACACCGGCCCCTGTGTGTGTGCCTGAATAACCTGTGATCCCGTGTAACATGTCTGTCTGTCGATGTTTTTCATTTCAACAGTGATGTATATGAATTATGGACCGTACAGCTCCTACGCTCCGACGTATGACTCCAGCTTTGCAAACATCAGCAAAGAAGACTCTGATCTGATCTACTCCTGCTATGGCGATGAGTCCAGCCAGCAAGGTTCTGAGAGGTGTGTGTTTACATTATTTTGGGTAATGTGTGCATATTCGAATACAGGATTGGACTTGCGAAATGTGCTGTAAAATATTATACATCATACAGTGATTACAATTTTAATCCAGAACTAATTTTTTTATGTAATATAAGCAATAGGAAATGCTTGAACGTTCACCCACTGCTGTGTGTGTGTGTGTGTGTGTGTGTGTGTGTGTGTGTGTGTGTGTGTGTGTGTGTGTGTGTGTGTAAAACTGAGTCAGCGAATCCAACCCCCACACAGTCAATGCAACCATTCATATTCATCACAACACACTCACTTCGGAATGTTATTTAACACTTGTGCATATGTCGCGTGTGTGGCACATTTTAGTATTGCAGAATTCCTGGCCAAGTCAGAGGCGCACATGAGCAGACTGGCGGATAATATTTTGGACTCTCTGACCAACGGAGAGCACTCCAGACATCTGAAAGAGACTGAGGCTGTAAGGATGAATGTTTTTTTTTTTGTTTGTTTGTTTTTTTTATACATTCCAGATTGTTGAACATAAGTTCTTTCTGCCGAGATCAGACTGCTGATTTTATAATGATACAAGTTCCAGTGTTTTACTCAAAATCATGTTTGAAAAAAATAACTGTTTCATGATGAATAGGATATGTGTCTATAATAATCTCATGAAATCTGATCTTGGATCCTGTGCTTTTACATGTTCTTTACATATTGGACATCAATATTTAAACTATTGATTGACTGATTGATAAAACACTTTTTCTCATTTGTAGAGTGGCCAAGAAGGCAAAGAGCCAGCAGAGAAGTCTGACACTGCTGATGATGTTGAGGTAAGACAGTATAAAAAAAGGGAAACACTTTTTTTTTTTTAAACATCAGTGTTTATTTATAGCTGACTTTATTTAGTCTGCATGATTCTAAAGGTTTTCATTAGTCAGTTTTGGCACAGTGGGAAATTCCCAAGGCCTTAAACCGCTGAGTCACACCTATTGACCTGTTATATATGAACAAGCGTTCTCAGGAAAGCAGTGGTGGAAAACGTGAACATTTTTGATGCCTATGAAAAAAAATGATATATGTCAGAACCTCAGAAATTATATTCCTATTCACGTCAGGGCAGACATTGTTCAATATAACATTCACAAACAAATCTTAAAAAAAAAAAAAAAATTATGTGGATGTGTGTGTGTGTGTGTGTGTGTGTGTGGTGTGTGTGTGTGTGTGTTACAATTAAAAACCCACTTTTGAAAAATGTATGATGCCCAGCAGAATGAAACACTGAATTTCATCAATTATTCAAATGCAGTGCTCATAGATCAGTATGTTTACTTTTGTACCTCAGTTATTTAAGCAGGTCATCTGTAATTTCAGTCAAGTAAAAAAAAAAAAATGTTTAGCTTATTGCATATGGCTGTAGCTGTTTTATTATATAAACAATATAACCAGAGTCCAGTTTTTGCTGAAGATAAAATTCAGCAGCATGCACACAGTCACATTCTTCTGTAACTGAGTAAAGTAGAACGTTACATAAGTTACTGAAATATGAATTAATATAAATGGTATAATATGGTTTGAAGGGTTTTGAGTGTATTAAGTTTGTATGCAAATGTTGCTCTAAAAGCAAAACAACTTAAAAAGTTGTTCAACCTAGTAAATGGAGTCTTTTACGAGTTTGAGAACAAACAACTTTAGCTAAAAAACCCACAATAGAATAATTAAAGGGTGCGTGGTAGCAGAACGTGATGAATAATTCTTTACTTGATGGGGTGTGCGGTCAAAATGGCTTAATCAGCATCGCTGCACACGCTCTGGCATTGTGCGGCTGTCAGTTAACGTTTTTGTGCTCACGGAGGTTTTTGTTTGAAAAATCCCTGTGCCAAAAAATATAAAGCAGCTGAACAGCACTTTTTTTTTGCAGCAGGGTAACTTTTGAAGGCAAATACAATGCCGTTTTTAAATTCTTGATGAATTTGGTTTTTATGGTGGGGTCAGTTTTAGGTTTTGATGCTTATGATAATCTAAATAATAGATACGTCTTATTATATCACTGTTAATCATGAAAGAAAAAAAAGCATTTTATTTACTAAATCTTTGTACATCCTTGTAAATGTAATACGCCATTAAAACCCTAAAGAAAAGATGATTCCCTGGATGTCCTCTTTTCTTTAGAGACGGACTGTGATGGACAGAAATGCGTCCGGTTATTCATTTATTTTTTTAAACTCCCATCTGAACTCTACTTCATCTGGTAAACCATCTGATCGCATGCAGTGAACATGACCCCATAACAACCCTAATCGTGATGGAGGTTTTCAAATAGCAGTTTTGTAGCAAGTTCTCATTTTTATACTATACCCCCTTATACTCCTCCCATTCTCTCCAGACTCCTAAAGCCTTCGGAAGGACCTACTGTGAAACTAAACAATTCCTAAACAAAGAGTGGAGAGGAACACATTTTATGTGAAGGACCTAACAAAACCTTAAACATTCTTAAAAAGTCTGCCATATTTACAAACGGACTATGAATAGTTACGAACATTCGATTGTTTTAAAAAGAAATAAAATGTCAGGCTTTCAGTGGGTTCAGTTGTGAGTTGCTGTGTTGTTGTTCTGCGAGCTCAGAGCACCAGACTGCAGGAGTGAGTATCCTACCCTGGTAAGCCTGGTAAAGCAGACAGAACCCCAGTATGATGTCTTTTTCTGCTTCTCTGCTCTAAAGCAGCTGTGTAAACAAAGCCAGTCTACCCTCCCACACATACACACACACACACACACACACACACACACATAGGAGCATTCGAGGATGGGTTCCCCCTTGAGTCTGGTTCCTCTGAAGGTTTGAAATGCCATCTCAGGGCTTTTTGTCTTGCCACAGTCACCACTGGGACAAACTTACAGTTATAAGAAACAATCTTGTACATTCTTTGTCTAGTTTGGAGACCATGTTCACTGTTAAAAGCGCTCTCACGTCTACCAAAAAAAAAAAAAGCCATGGGTGCAAAGTTCCATTCAAAAATGTATTCATAATCCTGGCCAAGTTTAATATGTTCCTTCCTGGGAAGCGGTTTCTTTGAAGCAGGTGCGAGTCCCCTTGTTTCTCTGCTGGTGATGTGAATTAAGTAACAATGGCATAAATAACAAGGTGTAACATTTGTGCACTGGATAAGTCACTAACAAATAGTTCATTTCCTTCCTCATGTGGGTCACTTGATATGCTGGGTTTGTATGAATAAAGAGGCAAAGTGTGATAAAGGATGTAGGTGGAAGCAAAGGGTTGGGGTTATGGGGGGGGGGGGTGTTCAAAAAAAAAAAAGAAAATAAAAGAATCAAACCTGGTATATTGTGTTGCTCAGCAAGATGAAGCAGTCATTTTTTTTATGTTCAATTTAATTCAATTCAAGTTTATTTCTATAGCGCTTTTCACAATGGACATTGTTTCAAAGCAGCTTTACAGAATGTAAGAATTATAGAACAAAATTTGTAATAAGCAAACTATTTGTATTTGGCTCCCATGAGCAACTCTCATTTTATGAGTTAGAATTGTTTTTAAATATCTACCTGCCACCATATCAAAAGTTTTTTCTTGTCTTGCTGAACATGCCCCCCATTTTCCTCTCTTCCCCTCTTTAGATGGTCAGGTCAGAGGTCAAATCTGCAAACAGCATGACCGTTCTAAATTCAGTCATCAGTTTGGGTTTGGGTCTCGACATCTTACCAGAAAGCTTTGACTCACAGGGTGAGTGTTTGCACTTGTTAAAGCACAGACCACACAAAACTCATCCAAATCCACCTCACCGCATCCTTTAGTCCTTATTTAAAATGAATCAATAAATGTATATGGCTGCTGAATAGATTTGTGATTTTCCTTTAGGCCATACCCACTGCCTGAACCTGCTTTTGTCGTGCTTTTTTTTTAAGTGAAAGCAGAATATTTAGTAGACTATATTGACTTTTCTTTTTCTTCACATTTCAGAAGCTGAACAGTTCCAGAAGAAGCTGGACGAGACAACCGTTTTGCTGAGGGACCTGCACGAAGCTCAGAGAGAAAGACTCAGTGCCAAACAGCCTCCTAATATGATCTGCCTGCTCGCACCTACTGCCAAGGAACTACAGCTAGGTACACATGCACACAACATTCCCACACACACACACAGGTTTCTTCTCACTCTTAACTATAGAGCACATTTATATACTTAGAATTAACCGAGCACAAGTTTATCAGTTTTTTTTTTCCTGGAACGTCACGATGATGCGTGTTGGGTTTTTTTTGTGTAGCGGAGAAGGTGACTGAAAACCTGGCTCAGCTGACCAGCCAGGTGACTCCTGGAGATGTTAGCAGTGTGTATGGCATTAGGAAAGCTATGGGCATATCAGTGCCTAGTGAACCTGCAGAGGATACATTCACACACCTGACCACAGGTACAGAACACGTGCACAAACACTGTTTATGCAGCAACTAAATGTTTACATTTGTTTACTTTTCTAATACCTTAAACCCAAACTATTTGCACCAGTAGTGCTACTAATAATTTTCCTACACCTATAATAAACATCCAGTAATGATATTCCCAAATATATTATTCAGTTTAAATAAAAAAAAAAAATTGCTTTTGTTTGATTAGCTGTAATTCCCGAGCATAGGTGCAGTTTATAGTAAAACATTACATAATGTTAACATTGACATTATAACATTATGTGAAATGGATAACACTTGATTATCTCTGCATCACGGCACCTGTTAGTGGGTGGGATATTTTAGGCAGCAAGTGAACATATTGCCCTCAATGTTGACGTGTTGAAGCAGGAAAAATGGGTGTGTTTGAGACGAGGACCAGCTTGTGATGGTTAGATGACTGGTTTAGAACATCTCCAAATCTGCAGCTCTTGTGATCTCAGCCTGCAGTGGTCAGTATCTATCAAAAGTGGTCCATAGATGGAACCAGTGGTAAACCAGTGACAGGGTCATGGGCAGCCAAAGGCTCATTGATGCACGTGGTGAGCACATGCTCGACAGGTCAGAACTGTTTTTGCAGCAAAAAGGGGGAACAACACAATATTAGGCAGGTGGCCATAATTTTATGCCTGATTGATCGGTGTGTGTATATATTAATATTTTATATATATATATATATATGCTGCTCCATTAATTCCCACATGAACTAAAGGATACTAGCCATTGTGTTTGTACTGTAAGCGTAACAGAAATGTTTATCCCTTTCCAGTGGGAGCAGAGCAGCTGGACAGAGTGTGTACGGGCTCTGATGTCGTCCCCACAGCGTAATTGTATTGGTCATTCCTTTGTTAATGGTGCTCGTGTTGTCTGATGTTTATATGCAATTTGCTTAATAAATGTGTTTTTTTATTAAATAGTTTTTATAAAATCTGTCAATGCAGAAGATTTTTACTTTTAAAACGTTGAGGTGGTTTCAAAAAGTTTCATGACTTGCTCTAGAAACTAGAAAGTACTTTTATTTACGTTTACACACCATCACCTTCAAAATAGTCCCCATGCACAGCAATACGGCGCTCCCAGCATTCCTTTTCGAAGCCTGCCAAGCACCTTCTGTGGTTCGCGTTGGATCTCCGCACTGGTGTCAAAACGTCAGGAAGAACGCGAAGTCCGCAGGAGGCAAATCTGGCATGTAGGGTGGGTAGGTGGGTGCGGAGGTGAGAACATGTTGTTTCCAGTGAGAAACTCACGTGAGGTGAGCTCGGTGACATGGTGCGCACGTGCTCAGAATAGCGGACGTGCTCAAAATAGCACCTAATGTACACTGAACACAATGTCTTTTGGCACACTGACTTATGAAGGTCAGTGCTCCTGTGACTGTGCGTGCAGCCTTGTGCTGTTGACGTGTTCTAAAACTAGTCCCGAAGTTTATTGCTACCACCTCGTTTTCAGGCAATATCTTATTACAGACAGTAATATTTACGGGCTTTCATAGATGTACCACCACAGCAAGCGTCGCACCTAAAACATGGGAAATTGTTTATTCCATACGACACTGTACACCTTACACCGAAGTTTAAAATGGGAAAGATGTTAGTTTCAGTTCAGTCACGTTACAGTACACCTACATTCTGTTTACCCTGTCTGCTTTATCTGCACACAGACTCCGCCCCTTCCTTATACATCACATCATACAGACAAGCAGCTGCAGCTCATGGCTAACAGGAAAGTGCAACATGGATACGTCTCAAATAGAAGGAGTCATAATGGCTGTCGGGCATGTTAGAAAAATGTGTTGAAATTTCCTTTTTTTTTTTTTGCAGTCAAACAGATTGTACCGTAGTATTTATTTATTTTTGCTATGTTATGTTTAGGATGAGTAAGCAGATGACTAAATTACTTAATATTGATGTGTTGCAGTTAGAAGGAAATTATGGAAACGGGAAACCCAGTTTGAACTCGACAGCAACTTCTCAAAAAAGGATTTCTGTCCTTCCAAAATTTTCACATCATGTCATAACATGTCATGGTAATATAATAATAATAATAATAATATTAATACATCCTCTTCCTGGTTGAGTCTGCAGATTCCATCGTTCACTAGTAATGGCAGGTTTACGAAAAAAGATTTACGGTGTCAATCAGCAGTACTGAAAAGACCAAGTTTCCTCTTCTGGGAGTTTAGTTACTTGCATCCACAGTTTTTAAGGATCAGAACAGTGCAAGTTTAAGGGCACTGAACACATGCACACAAAAAATGCTACTCCAGCATTAGGTGGGAACGTTCAGTCTGGGCCAGTCTGTAAAGTGTATATTTGTTCAAAGTTTCTGGCTTTGTGAGGATTTTTTAGGCTTCTGTCCCATGCCTTCCAACATTTTGAAGTTCCTTCAGGCTTTTATAACAGCATAAAAAAACAATTCACATTCCAAGAAATACCGTTTAAAAAAAAGGAAAATGGAAAACGCCATCCATCCAGCCGTGTTTGTGTGCATGTACGTGAACGTGAGCACTTTCAGCTGAGCCCCATTCCCTGCTGCTTATTGGAGTCTGTACATACGAAAAATGTTTTGAGTTCGCCTTTCCCCTTCACGTTGATCAGACCTCGGCAATCGCACGAGTATCCCAGATTCTGCAGCACGTCCGACGTCTCCTCCGTCACCTGAACCGTATATACAGTGTGTTAATTCACTGCTAAATAAAACTTGTTCTCCAGCCTTGTCATTAGAAAGTTGACATGGCTCTGATACTTCTACACGTCGTTTCCATGCTTTGACATGCTGTAAATGTTGATGTTTTTCGGGTTGTTTACAACAGAACTGAAGAAATGCACATTATTAAACAAAGCTAAAAGCATTTCAGTGCAGAAATGTTCAGCTGTTAATATGTAGAGCAAAGTGACTACAGCTACGACGCCCATTTCAGCGTTTTATTGTCAATAATTAAACAACTTAATACATTTAAACTACAAATTATTGGCACCTCTTAAAAAAAGAGACAAATTGTAACAAAATTATATTATCAAGTAAAACAATCTTAAATTAACCTTTCAAAACATTTAAAACTTTGTAGTCACTTGACCATAACCAATAACATGCAAAGCATTTTCCCAACACTGATCATTTGCATGTGGTGATACTCACAGGCACTCCATAAGTTCAAGCGCAGACAGTGAGGGACATGAACAGCTATTTATTCTATACCGATAAATCTAGTTAATATAATATTAATGATACTGAATAAGCTCTAAATCTTCTGTCAGCTAAGGATTTTGTTTACAGCCCGTTCTCTGTTTATATGGCACCAGAGATTCAGGCTGTAAATGGAAAAAAATATAACCTTTACAGTATACTTTTTTTTTATTTTTTTGGGGGGGGTTTCAGTGGAATCTTAAAGTATCTTAGTGGCTCATTATGAGTCAGCTGTTACTAAGCACTTCTGTCTTTCTCATATGATTAATCAAAAGCCAAAATGTCAAAAAAAAAAAATTATAATTATAGGCCTTTGGGAAAATGTCAACTATAACCAACATGGCAATTTAGCTTTTTCAATATCACGTTTGACATTGTCTCTGGGGGGTTTATTATTTAATCTAGATTCAGCTTGTGGGTCTTTGAAAGTCAGTTAAAAGATATCTAGAGCAGTAATTACCTGGATCCTGCCCAGTTCTCCGGTGCTCTCCATTCGGCTGGCTACGTTCACAGTGTTTCCCCAGATGTCGTATTGCGGCTTGCGTGCGCCGATCACCCCCGCTATTACCGGCCCGTGGTTTATCCCTGCACAAACACACAATCGACATGTTTACAAAACACTTGACAAAATATTTGTCATCAGGAAGCAATTCCTACGACAACATTATTTTTTTACATGCCTTGGGAGTAAACAGTTAAACCGCTTTAACTGATGTGTATAAAAAAAAAACCCACAATAATGACGTCACTGACCGAGTGTTTTCGCACATTCTAGTCCAATGTCAATTACTATTTATAACCATGGGTGAGAACCACATCACTTTATAAAGAGACTTGAGACATAATGGGTCGCTTGAATAAAGTTAGGCCTAGCACCTTCTTAACTAGAAAATGGAATGAAATTCATTTTTCAGGCTTAATCTCAAACACACTCTACATGGAATTAATAATACATTTCACCACAAATCTTCAGTCATGGAAATGAAACTTTAAATAGATCTTCAGAGTTAAAACAGAGCACTGAACAGCAGACTTTCAATAAACTCTCCTCCTTGATCGTTACTGCATCAGTGCAACAGGTGCACAGTTACTCTCCTGCATCTCCATACATTCACTGCAGCCCACTTCAAGCAGATGAGCAGCTCGTGTGTATGTCGTGTACAGTGAACAGATTCATGGATGCTTGGAGCAGATTCATGGATGCATGGAGCTTTATGGATGAAAGGATGGACAGATGGATGCTAAAATGAATTCAACCAAACAATATTCATCTTCTCCACATTCCCATGTGTGTTCCCAATGGGTTTTCTGGAGGTAAATGAATAGATACATTTATAGATGAACATTTAAATGAAAGTATGAATGGGTGGATGATAAAATAGATGGATTAATAGTTTGGGAAAGGAAAGGAACTAGTAAGGAAAGTGGATGGATGGATGGATGGATGGATGGATGGAGAGATGGATGAATAAGGATGAGTACAAAATAGACAGGGAATATTGATGGAGAGACAGTGGGTGAACTAATTGTTTGATATTGAGATTTATAAATGAGAGGATAAATGAATGGGAAAGGAAGATGAATGGATGGACAGAACAATGGCTGGATGGATGGATGCATTAATTACAAACTGCTAAATCAATGCATAAAAACAATCTGCATGTTCTCCTGGTGTCCAAGAAGTGTGCAAAAGTAGTGTGCTCCCAGGTATGAATGAGTGTGTGAATGTGTGATGCACAGTATTCCATCCGAAATGTGTGTGAGATTAACTGTAATCCGTCCAAAATGTATTCAGAATAAAGCTTTTTATGAAGACAATGAGTGGCAAGTTTATTGAATATTTAAAATCATCTATTCATAATCGACACCAACTGCTTGCACAGCATCTCTCAACTTCTGAGCAGAAAACAGAATCTCAAAACCATGCTGTTCAATTATTAGGAATGTATGTGGTGTGTGTTTCTTTTCAGGCCTCCATGGACGAGAAGTAAGTAGAACCGTGTGTATGTGGGTGTGTGTCACTACACTCACCCACACGCAGTCTAAAACTGTTAAATGAATGGCGGTTGATGCCGTCCAGCTTCCCCATCAGAGCGATGGCAAACTCCACCATGATGCCGATCTGCGCCGGCTGCCGCTCGCGGTCCTGCCAATACACAGCACTCACAATTACAATGTGGACTGTGAATACAATGGTGGGTAAAAGAATGGATAGATACTGTAGATGAATGGATGTTTAAACGAATGCATTCATAGATAGAACATTTTTTTTAAGAATTGATATATTACAGTGATTTTGGTGTAAAAGGGTGAATGCATTATTTAAAAAATAATTAAAGATAAAGTTATGTGGTGATGAGTACCTGCATCGGCTGATCTTTAATGATTATAATAAAATTCTTTAAAATAATCATTATTTTACTAAACCCTATAATCTATAGAGCTTTAGGCTTTACAGGTTTATATAATACGATTATATTACTAATCCCTGTATATTAATAGTAACGTGTACACTCCCTCTCTGTGGCCTGATGTAGGTTCTTTACTGTTCATGCTGCAGTGTAATACCTGGTTTGTCTCTTGTCCAGGTGTTCCACTGAGCCCTGCAGCAGCCATATAGGTGCTGCCGATAGTCTTGATCTTCTCCACACCGCTGAACTTTGGCTTAGACAGCAACTGCAGCCACAGAAAGATAACACACGGCTTTATTCTTGCTTTCAAGTCATGACACTAAAGAACTCATATGCGCTGATAGTTTACTTCATCGAAGTCAGCGATGATCTCATTGAGCAGCCTCAGACACTCCAGTCCCTCTTTGTTGATGTCGCACTCCGTGTAGAACTCTTTAAAGTCAGGAACTGAAGCAAACATCACACACACGCATTCGTACGACTTGTAGTACAAATCCTGGACAAAACACAAAAACACACAGCTTATTAATATGAGGCATGGACACTAATAATAATAATAATATTTCTTAATAATAAGAAGAAGAATATCAACATACATATATATATATATATATATTGCGTTATGTAGAACTTCAGCAATTCAGTTTTAACGAAACAGGGTGCAACAATTTAACATCAAATTACCAAATTTACAATAAAAAATATGTTAATATAAGAAAACAATTATGACAATATGCTGGTAATATTCCCATTCCAGAACACACTAAAGCAGTGGTCCCCAACCCCCGGGCCGTGGACCGGCACCAGTCCGTGGGGCAAATAGTACCGGGCCGCACCGAAAGAACACATAACTTTTATATTTATGTTTTATTTATTATCTGATTCTGAACGATGTTTTATTTTGGAAAATTACCAGATTCTCTCCACCACATCTGTCTATGACTCACTCTTGATGCATTTCATGATGCTTCGGTCACATGTCTTACCTCCATCCTC
This sequence comes from Silurus lanzhouensis, assembly GCA_039877035.1. Classification (NCBI taxonomy): domain Eukaryota; kingdom Metazoa; phylum Chordata; class Actinopteri; order Siluriformes; family Siluridae; genus Silurus; species Silurus lanzhouensis. The sequence continues at coordinate 4,739,992 of JBCEWE010000578.1, read as the reverse complement.
TACCTTCTTAAAGGGGCTGCTTTGACAACCCCTGAAGGATGGAGGTAAGACATGTCAAGTCTTCTTGACTTGACATGTCTTACCTCCATCCGCTACCTTCTTTAAGGGGCTGCTTTAGCGGGTAACATAACACATTACCGCTAAATATAAAATATTATATTTTGAAAATACAAGTTTTTATGCCGGTCGTATCATTTTATTTTATTGTATTTATCCACCACACCTTAAAGGCCGGTCCTTGAAAATATTGTCTGACATTAATCTGGTCCGTGGCGCCAAAAAGGTTGGGGACCGCTGCACTAAACCAATCAGAGCTAAACACAATACAACAACTACCACAGTGTAGGACACAAGGGGATGGATGAGAACTAGATGTGTGAAGAAATGGAGATACTATTTTAAAAACAAGAATGTCATGCAGGACTGTACAGAACTTAGATAGTATAACAAAATTATTCTGCAAAACAACAAAAAAACCCAAAAAACTCCAATATCATTAGTACATCTGTGTTCGTTGTATGTATAAATGTTAAACACATACATAAAAAAAATTTTCCAGTACTGTCCAACTGTGTAATCTTTCTGTAAATAAACTTTATAAATACTGATAAACATAAACATGTGCAATTCAAATCTGTGTTTAAAACATTATGTAATCCAGCACAGCTCTAAATACTCCAAGGCTTCTGGAGTGCTGAATATTACAGTCAGTTGTGCTGGTTTATGGAAGGATTAACATTTCTTCTTGCACCATTTGTATACACGCTAAACTGAACTCCTTCACAACTCACTGACAATCACATCTGTCGATCTGTATTACATATTACATATATACTGTACACTTTAGTAATAAAAGTAGCAGCACTGGCTTTATGGCATAAACTGGCTTAATACTAATGTGAAATGCAACATCATGGTAAATTCGTAAAGCGGTGGACAAAGTACGCAAACTGTGTGGTTGAGTTAAAGGAGAGATACAATAGGTAAAAATATAACTCCAGTAAAAGTGTCCCTTTAAACTTTCACTTGAGTATAAGTACAAAAGTATTTGCCTTTAAATGTACTTAAGAATCCAAAGTACTATGATGTGTTATGGCTATAATGTTCCTATTATCACGAGACTCTTTGCTTAATGAACTCATCGTATGTGAAAAGACGTTAATGTTACTCTCAGTACAACAGTCTATTAATAGAATTATATTAATTAATCAAACACTGAGCGATATCTATTACAATTATTATGAGCCCAAAACCTTCTTTTTAACTACTTCAAAAAATTTTTGCAAATAAGGCCACGGGTGTTGTGGCAAGTTAAAGTCAGGAGTTTCTTCTATCATTTATTCCTCTAGAAATTTAAACTGCCTGCTACTGAACTGATGCCGAACAGTATGTTGGTGATAAATAGATACCACCAAGCTGCAATCAAAACAAGTTCAAAACAGAGCGTGTGTTAAGTTTTTATCCGCTTATTAATAAAAAGAAACTGCCGATTTCTCAAAATGTAGTTGAGTTAAAGGTATTTGATGTTGAAATGTAGTAAAGTTAAAGTCCAAATAGAATTACTTCAGTACAGATGCACAAAAAAGCTACTTAAGTGCAGTAAAGAATTACATTTACTTTGTTACTGTCCACCACTGCTTTCGTAGCACTAAATGCGGGATGCAATAAAACATCGTTTCACTTGAACATTTTCACTCGCATTCAACTGAAAATAAAACCATCATGAGAAATTATTTCAGTGGGCTCGGAGTGCCATCTGGGTCACGGCAACAATGAGTCTTGAAAGAGATGGTTAGAGTTATTCTCTCTACGTAAGAATACTTTTTTTAAAAATTCACCGGCTTAGCTCTTGAACCTGATGAGCCAAAATTTGTACAGAGACTTTCAAGGAAAAACTTCATATAATTCATAAGAAATCATATAAGTAATAAATGATGATTTTTTTTTTTAAATAGCAATATTTATTAGTCTGTTAATAACATTTTCAGTTGTTAACTAAAAGTTTGAACCTAAAAAGCCCATTTTTTATTTAAATAACCGAGAAGTATAAGCAACTAAACTGAGTCATAGTTTAGATTCTACATTTATCACGCTCTTAAGTTTCGACTCTTTACCATAGGGTGTATTGCAGCATGCCATGGCGTGGAATGACTCGGACTAGCATGCTATGAATGGATAGTTGGACATCTTGAACACTTGTGCTGGTCCCTACCTTGTACTTCTGGTTTAGTAAAGTGTTAGTGGAGAGCAGTCCCACCTCGTTCTTTTTGTTCTCGCCCACGAACAGAGCGGCCACGTGAGCCGGGAGAACGTTCTCCAGCAACAGACGCGTCAGATTCTCACACAGCTCAATCTCATCCTTATCTGTGCGGTTCTTGTTCTTCAGCAGGAATTCCTGACGGCAGCAGAACTCATCCTGTAAGGAAGAGGAAGGGTTTCACCCACTTAGAAATATTTTCCATAAAATAAGTCCACCCAGGATGTTGTTCTTGGAAAGAATTGAACGATCTTTTTAGTAAACACACAGTGAGTTACAGAAAGATGGCGACTTCTTTAATTACTGTATATTATAAAGACGGTGGTCCAGTTATTTATCATTGAAGGATATGATTCAATAATTATAATTATTAATTATCAACATTTTTGTACATTTATGGTATTCAGCATACACCCTTATCCTAGCACCTTACAAACCTTACTTATCACATTTTATAAAACTAAGCAATTGAGGGTTAAAGGCCTACTAGAGAAGGCTTGGTGGTGCTGAGATATGAGCTCACAACCTTCTGATTAGAAGTCTAACATTTTAACCACCGACCAACCAATGGGGAAGAATCGTCTAAAACCCTCCAATGTCACTGTATTGTATAAAGTGATTTGTCTTAGAGCATCTGATTATCTGTATGAATTTTCTGTATGGAAAAAACTTTTTAATGAAGCAAAAAAAAAAATCAAAAATACTCCACACACCAATAATGTAAGGATGCAGCTATACCGTAAACTACTGAGAGTAAGAAAAAAAGAGCAAATGTGCATAAACGTGGGAATAATCTCTAGCTTCATTGTTGATTAGACGGTAAAAGAACTACATTAACAGCAGATAAAATGTAATAAAACTGACTATTCGTTTTTTAAACTGGAAGCGAATATACAGTGTGATGTGACAAGTGTGTACCTGACGTGATATAAGCAGCATGGTAAACAGGAACAGTGTGATGTAGATGCAGCTCATAGATTGCGGATGTTTCATTAGTCCTCCGTTCATCAGTGAATTTTTTAAATCCTCAGTACTGCAACTATCACACACACACAACTGTAATTACACACATCATAACTTCCCAATGCTTAGACACATATCAACGCAGAAAAAAATCCAAATGCTGTGCCCCGTTCTCTGTTTGTGCGTGTGCGTGTGTGCCTGTGTGTGTGTGTGTGTGTGTGTGTGTACCTGTTGGATTTTTCATAAAGCATGCAGTTGAACTGGTTGAACAGTTCATTCTGGGTACAGCATATGATGATGTAATAAATGGCTGATGCGATGAAGAGGAAGGCCGCCTTCAGCTCAAAGCTCACTCTCAAAAATACTCCACACACCAATAATGTAAGGATGCAGCTATACACCGAATACTGTGAAGAAAAAACGAGCAAATGTGCATAAATAAGACCTGAACTGCAGCTTCAATGTTAATTAAATGGTGAATAAAAAAAAGACATCAGATGTATAATAAAAACTGACACACTTTTTAAAATGCATTTCCCTAAACACTGTGTGTGTTTATGATGTGTGTCAAGGGATATTAAATGGTTTGTGCATGTTTGTGTGCTGTACGTACGGGCAAACAGAACAAATAATTATCAAAAGCTTCTATTCTGCTTTCATTCCTCCATACAGAGTAATCAGCTGGGTAAAGACACTGAAACGAGAAATGAGTGTTGAATGAAGAAAAATGTTTTATTGTAAAACCATAACACATCTACCTTCACAATATAAAACATTACTTACCAAGTTAAACAAGGCGATGATAACAATAACCGTTGTAACTATAGCTGCTAATGGGAGACGCACAAAAGGCCTCTTGACCACAGCCTTGGATATCGCCGGTAACCACTGACAGGATTCTAACTTCTCTGGAAACAGTTTCTAAGAAGAAAAATTGAAAAAGTGTAAGTAAATGCATTACATATCTATATAGTGGGACTGAGATTGATAAAATTATTTATACATTTACATTATAGAAGGCAGACACACAGGCAGACAAAGAAACTAAATTAGATGGATGGGTGGACGGACGGACGGACGGACGGACGGACGGACGGACGGACGGACGGACGGACAGACAGACAGACAGACAGACAGACAGATAGATAGATAGATTTGAATCAGTTTAAATCAATTACCACTATGTATACACACTATATGTGTGTGTGTGTGTGTGTGTGTGTGTGTGTGTGTGTGTGTGTGTGTGTGTGTGTGTGTGTGTGTGTGTGTGTGTGTGCGTATGTGTGCACGTGTTTGGAGTGAGGAAGTAAGACTGACATTGTAGCAAATGTTAGTCTGTTTTTAGTGGTCAGTCATTCCAGTAAATTTCTCCAGCCAATCAAAAGCATGAATGACCATGTCACATGACATTCTTGACATAACACAGTCTAAATGTGCTAGCATCTGTAAATCACACACACACACACACACACACACACACCTTACTACAGCAAAGAACTGAAAAAATGTGTGGGGGGGGTTTAATAATTGTGAATTTAAGGTCACTTAAGAACCCAAACAATCAAAATATCTCTATTTCTTCTCCCTGGTGCTACATAAAACCAACATAGAGCTACAATACACAACATAGAATTACATTACAGCTATATAACAGCACTATTTTGGATACGGATCATTAAACAGATGGGCAGGAATACACATAAAAAGTCGCCAGACAATGTATTATAAGTGTGCTTTAAAACCGGCAGGTGCCAGCCATTAATAACCTGAATGTGCCCGGCAAAACAGATGGCAAGGGTCAGGAGTAACACACACAACAACGACGCAAACACCAATCCCAGCTTCTTAGGTCTGAAAGAAAGAGCAGAGGAAACACAAAGATGTGTCAAAGTAAAGGAATCGTGATTGCATACAATTATTATACAATTATAAATATGTATTTAATTCTGTCCTTGCATGTCTATGTGAATATGTCACTTACTGTTGTGTGACAAGCATCTGAATTATAAAGATACATAGGAAGATAAAGGTGGCACAGCCGATGTAGTACTTAAAACTTGACATTTCTGTAGTCCTGTACTGAGAGAGTAATAAAAACATAAACAGTATGTACAGTTGAACACAAAACCAACAAGATTAGTGTTATATTTGACATCTATCTTTTTATTAGGAAAAAAAAATCTAATATCACTCTGATCTCACTAACATTATATTACTACCCATTTTTTCATTAATGTAAATGTCCTCTTTCAGACTTTCTCAGATATATCAGTGCTAATGCTTTTTGTATTCTGATTGCTCAGAAAGTGTTGGTGTTTTAGAATTTCTATAGTAATAAAACAGGGATGGCTTTGGGAAGGCTTTATGCAAGAAGAGGTTTATTGAGTTACTAAGTCATAAAATCAGTGCTTTATAACAGTCAGGAAAAATGTTGTCATTTCCGTTTCTTTTCATCAATGAAAGTAACCTTAACCTCTCTTAAACATGACATCCCAGATTTTTCCATCTTTGTTTTGTAGATAATAAGACAAAAACTGAGGAATAGCAGCTAGTTTCCAGGACATTATAAAATAAAAAACCTTTGTTATATAAAGAAAATGTGTAGTTAAATCTGTGTGTAATGGGAAAATGCTGCATTGAAATCTCACATTGTCTCTATAAATCTATAAGAAAAAGGCCTCTCGTTTTAGATTTATTGCATAATTATAGGGGAGACACAAATGTTTACAGTTGAGACACAAAGAAGTAAAAAAAAAACACATTGGAATCTTGACTGCATAAGTGCTCGAAATAAAATGATTGAAAATGCCAGGGGACTGTTTTCTAAGATTGTTAAAAAACATCCAATATTTCCGTGTACGTTTTTTTTTTTTGGCATTTATTTCATACAGGAGATAAAGAGCGAGTAAATTTTTAATAAAATGTTATTATGATGCTCACCTGCTTCTCAAGCCCACGCTTAGTGAACCACAAAGTGAGACCTGAAATCTCCTCCGATTTCTCCCACTGCCTGAAGAAACAAGAAACAAACACAAACACATGCACAAATGTCAGAAGTGTTTTTCGTTCTTGGGTGTTTGTGCGGTTTCCTTCAAAAACCCGAGCCCAAAATGAAATGTCTTAATTATAGATTTCTTCGTAGCAAATATGCAATGTTTTTTCCATGCACGGACAAAGCCTGGATTAGATGCCACTCTTCACATGAAAACTCTGGCAAAATTGATGTTGTTTGTGAAGTTAATGGAACAGTCCTGGATTTTCTATCTGCTCTATCTCTAAATCATGTACAATACTGAGAAAATAACATTTATGCTAAATATCTAAAAGTCGAGTGGGACAGAGTGGGAGCAGATAAATCTCACACAATACACCCTTTTTCACCTGCAGAAAGATGCCTACTAAAGTGCACATAATCCATAAACCCACTTAAAAAAATCCAAGAACTATCTGTCAGGTGATTTTCTGTTTGACGTGGTTGTATCTAAATGTCTGTTTGTTGAGGTTTTTCTGCAAAAAAAAGTCAGAATCGTGTTGTGTTTGTTTTTTTATTTTTGCTGTTACAGGTTCTATCTGGGTGTGACATGCCAAATATTTTCTTTGACAAGCATTATTATTGATTTTACACATTGCCCTTCAAAAAAAACCTAGATGGATGAATTAACTGGATTCAGGGATCTGCTGCAGGTGACAGCAGATTAAGTAGATCCTTAGAATTTTATAAAGTAAATTGTATCATTTTACCAAAATCTGGGAATCTGGAAAGGAGAAAATTGAGGCAAAAGTTCTTCATTATAGTCAATAAACCTCAATATATCCGTACATACACTATACTGCCAAAGGTTTGCGAAAACCTGGTCATAAGTATGGTTCCTTCCTCTCTTCACTCCACTCTCCCAGGAAGATGTTCCACTAGATTTTGGAGTGTGCTTGTAGAGATTTATGTTCATCAGCCACGAGGGTGTTAGTAAAGTCAGACACTGATGTAGGGTGAGGAAGCCTAGTGAAACTTGTTTTGTGCACAGGGGCTTTACCATGCTGAAACAGGTTCGGGTGTTCAAGTCCAATACTTTTGTCCATATAGAGTAAATAATACATAACATGTAGGATGAAATGTTGATGTCATTACTGCTGCGTAAGTATAAGAAAATATAGATTTAAGAAAACTCATAGGGAGAGGAAAAGAGAGTGAGCAGACGCACTTGCTAGAGCCCAGCTCATCGATAGTGGTGATCATCTCATTGTGCAGCTGCTCATCAAACTTGGTCTTCTGAGACTTATTCCTGCAAGAGACATCAGAAAAATAAATGAATATATAGCAACACATAGCCCAATTGAGTGAAAGGTGTGTGTAGACAGCAAGGTTTGTGTAGAGGTCACGGCTGTTTTCATGCAATCTTCAGTCCAAGCTGCCATTGTAAGAGCGAGTACTGAGTAGCGTGCGTGTGTGTATTTGTGTCTGTGCACGTGTTTACACATGTAGGTGTGGCATGCAGGATGCCTTGTGTTAGTTTAAATTCCTGAGGGAACCCTGATACAGCTTAGGAAGGAAAAGGGAGAGAAGAAAGCCATTTCCTTACACACCCACCCCCCCACACACACACACCCACACCCACTTTCTCCTATCTTATTATCTCCATTATCTAATGTGATACAGTAATGCTGCAGGGGAGGAGAAAGGTTCACTCTTCAGCACAGGAGCAGTTATTATAGCTCATGCTAGTTTCGTGGGCTCAGTAGCACAATCCGAGGAAAAGATAAATGGGTTAGTTGGTGAAACAGTGGGCCGAACGTCTTCAGAGCCAGCATAGTTCCACTCACTTATTCATGCTGAAGGGAGGGGCAGGAAAGGACAAGGACTCCTCAAGAGACTCATCAAAGCTGCACAGGGGGATAAAAGTCAACTTTAACACAACACAAAAGAAAGAGTGAGAAAGAGCCGGATTTCCAGATACCGGTCTGTAGGCTTATTTGTCTCTTGTGGACAAGGAAATGTTAATAGATTTTCCCATGAATACTTAAAATAAAATCGCATTGATAAAGAAAGGATGAGAAAGAAATTAAAATAATAAATTCTGCTCTCTCACACTTCAAAAGCTTTAGAATATTTCTCTCAAATGTATGAGAATTTGTTTTGGATACCTTTTAAAAAATTCACAGGAGGGCAAAAAAAAGGAGATCAGTCAGTTTCTGCTGCTCTTTCTCCTGTACTCTGGGTTCACACTAGCAAGCTATTGTGATCTGTGGCTTTTTATATATTATGCAAATTATCTATCACATTGTAAAGCAACTGGGTTCAAATGATCCTTTGCATCAGTTGTATTGCTTGTGTTGTTTGACAAAAAAAGGAAAGGAAAAAAAATCATTGCAGTTTCACCCTCTTACCCAGTCATATACAACCTCTCGTGAAATATTTACAGACACTGAGGGGAAATATTGTTGTCTCTAAAGTGTTACAGCATATGGGGTGGTATCCAAACGTTTTGACACTTGCTCTGTTTATAAGAAACTACTTTATTTATCTATGTTTACACACTGTCATCTTCAAAATAGTCCCCTTGAACAACAATACACTGCTCCCACCATTCCACTTCTGGAATATGTCCTGGGAGTCTTCTTTTCGAAATGTGTCAAGCACCTTCTGCGATTTGCGCTGAATCTCTGCAGTGGTGGCGAAACGGGAAGAAGGCGAATTCCGCAGGAGCCAAATCTGGCGAGTAGGGTGGGTGCATTAATGAGATCATGTGGATTCTTCGACGATCATCATGCACAATGTGGCGAATAGTTTGGACATATTCAGGGGTTGAGCTGGTTGAAAGTCTTACTGATCTCTCGTCGTGTTCCAGTGAGGTTCTTCCACTCTTAAAGAGCGCGTGACACTCAGAACACCTCGAACGAATCATTGCAGCATCGCCGTATGTCATGTCAAACTTTCTAGTGGTAGATTTGCCCATTTTCACAAAGACCTTCATATTTGTTGTTCTAACTTGCTGTAAATGATGAAATCGCAAACGTGGTAATGCACGTGGTCAGAGTAGCACCAGTTAACACCATTAGTCTAGAAACGTTTTGATACCACCTCGTATATAGTAAGGTAGTGCTGATTACTGTGTTTTGCTAAAGCTGATCAGTTTGCAAATTTTTGCATACAAACATGGTAATGGACAGACACGCACATACACACACACACACACACACACACACACACACACACACACACACACACACACACACACACACACACAGCTAACCTTTCTGTCATTTTTGATGGCGCTGTTCTCATAGGAATGTCCTAAAGAGCAACAACAAGACATCTCATTAACATAATTTACAAAAATCAGAAACAATCTATAGGCTGATACTCTGTGCATTCTAATGTGCATGTGTGGTTTCTCACCTTGAAGCGGTTCTTGCTGGTCACCATAGTGTCAGCGATAAAGCCCTCTCTGCTCTGGAGATGGGAGAAGGGTTTCACAGCCCCCCACGACTCCAGGTAGCGCGTCATCCTCACAGACGCTCGCATCTTCAAACCGTCATTTACACGCTGTTTAGGAATGCTACGACTGCTCTGGGACAGGTCCCTAGACTACATAAGCATACAAAAGGAGTAAATAATTATCATCAAAAATTATTCATCTTTTATCACCTTTTTAAACGTGAAGTTTAAAAAGGGTTTCCAAAACATTCCACCATGTCATTAATGACATTGTTTGCATATATATGTATTTTAAAATAATGTTTATAACTGATACTTAAATATAAAATGTCTGAAACCTATTAATAGTAGTATTTAGTATAGTAGTAAACTGTATCATATAGTAGTATGTTATATGCTGTTCATATACTACACTCACCAGGCAAAGCTTTATGGCCACCAATCAGGCATAACATTATGACCACCTGCCTAATACTGTTTGTCTTCCTTTTGCTGCCAAAACAGTCCTGACTCATTGAGCATTAACAGCAGTAACTTCTTCAGAGATTTGAGCTACAGTCTGTTGGATCGGACCACGCGGCCCAGCCTTCGCTCCCCACATGCATCAATGTGCCTCAACCGCCCGTGACCCTGTCACTGGTTCAACACTGTTCCTTCCTTGGACTACTTTTGATAGATACTGACCACTGCAGACCAGAAACATCCTAGATAAAAAGCTGCAGTTTTGGATATGCTCTGACCCAGTCATCTAGCCATCACAATCTGGCCCTTGTCAAACTCCCTCAAATCCTTGCGCTTGCTCGTTTTCCTGCTTCTATTCACTTCACCGCTCATAATGTTATAATGCCATAATGTTATGCCTGCTTGGTGTTTACACTATACAATATTATACAGTGATAATTATATGTTTGAAATCAGGTTATACTCTGACTGACATCAGTGCTTAGGAAATTGAGCACTTTGTGCAGTATACTGAAGTTTATTCTGCTAATATATTGATAAAAAGAAAGTCTCAGAAATATCCTAAACATCTAAATAAAGTTTTCGAAAGTCATTTAAATGGAAATATACTCTTTAGGTACGGACCCGGGGGTCTATAACCAGGTAAGTCTTGATGTTGAGCTCCTTCAGGTAAGCGTCTCTGAGATGGCCGTTCCCTTCCTCCACCTCGTATGCTTTATTCAGATGCTTTAACGTGGCCTCGGTGATGTGTACCCGGCTAAACACACACATTATGCTTAAATAAATGTTTCAATATTTTATATAGGCATTATCTCAAGGCTCAAGAATGCATTGCCAAATGTTGAACTTTAGTGAAAAAAATTTCTATAGCTGACTATATTCTGTTTTGCAGCATACCCAGGCAGCCCTCCAGACTCCATGTGATTGGCCAAGGTGACATCATGTGACCAGACGTCAAATTGCCACTTGCGCAGCCCGATGACCCCGCAGAGTACGTTTCCGGAGTGCACGCCTACGCGCATGTTAATGTCCACTCCTGTCGCTTCTCGAACCAGCCTGCAAAAAATGATTTGGAAATTTAATGAGTCATTTATATTTTATTCAGCGTGTATTTTTCTATTCGTTTTATTTTATTTTTTGTGTGTACACTTACTTAATAGCCTCACACATGTCCAAACCCATTTTGACACAGTTCTTGGCATGTTTTGGTAAAGAGACAGGTAGTCCGGACACACAGTAATAACAATCACCCAGGATCTTTATCCTCATACACTCATTCTCCTACACACACAATAAATATATATCACAGTTCTACAGTTTTGCAAATACAATTCACCTTGACATACAGAACTAATTATACACCGATCAGATTTACCATTATGACATAACATTATGAGAGGTGAAGGCTGTGAGTGGGTGGGATATTATTCAGCAGCAAGTGAAAATTTTTTTTCCTCAAGGTTGATGTGTTAAAAGCAGGAAAAATGGGCAAGCGTAAGGATTGAAGCGAGTTTCACAAGGGCCAAATTGTGATGGTTAGACGACTGGGTCAGAGCATTTTCAAAGCTGCAGCTCTTGTGGGATGTTTCTGGTCTGCAGTGGTCAGTAGCTATCAAAAGTGGTCCAAGGAAGGAAGATTGGTGAACCAGCGACAGGGTCATGGGCGGCAGAGGCTCATTGATGCACCTGGGGAGTGAAGGCTGACCCGTGCCGTCTGATCCAACAGACGAGCTCCTGTAGCTCAAACTGCTGAAGAAGTTAATGCTGTTAAAGCTCTATAGGTCAGAACTGTTTTGGCAGCAAAAGGGGGACCAACACAATATTAGGCAGGTGGTCATAATGTTATGCCTGATCAGTGTATAATAATTAATAAAACAGTAAACTATTATTGTAGATTATTGAAATCACTTACTTTGGCAATCTGGTCAAATTTTCCAAAGAGCTCATTCAACATGATCACCAACTCTTTGGGAGAACAGTCACTGGCTAAACGAGTGAAACCAACAATGTCTGCATAAAGGATGCTGAAAGAGAAAAGGAGAATAAAGGATCCTGAATGCTAGAATATCTAAAATGTGATAAGTGAACTGTAATAATAAAAGTTTACACATTGAGTTTGAGCCTTCAGAAACTGAACGGCAAGATTTTATTTTGTTGTTTTAGCCCAAAGTCTTCACATGTGTAGCATTTTACATAACCGATATATCACCAAAAAAACAAATCATTCGGGACACAAAGGTTTTTCAACCTGTAAAATTTGTGCAGCTGCGTTCCTTCAGGTGTATGAACACAATCAAATATTTACCCCTTTACATTACCCATCTTTAGCTCTAAGGAGATGAGAACCGCATCCTAACCACTAGACCACCAGGGAACCTAGAACTTATAAATGTAGGATAAAACCCCTAAAAGATTCTGCATATCGGAAAGCCCTGATTGATCTGAAGCCTGTGTATGAGTGTCTGTTCTGTTGCTGTATTCAGGTTTGACTCTTGGCTTGTGCATACTTTGCGTTAAATCCAGAAGCAGGTGGTATAAAAAGAAAAATACACTGCATTAAAAAAAAAACATGCAGAATGTTGTAGCTGGTGGCTCAGAGGGTAAAGGCCAGTTCCTTTCTGAAGGTGGTGCTAAAAATGATTCCTAATTCAAGTGATGTAAGCACTGTTCTGGATTTTATACATACAGTGCATCTGGAAAGTATTTACAGCGCTTTACTTTTATGTTATGTTACAGCCTTATTCCAAAACCGATCAAATTCATTATTTCCTTAAAGATTCTACAAACAATACTCCATAATGACAATGTGAAAGAAAAAGCTTTGCAAATGTTTAAAAAAACAAAACAAAACAAAAAAAAAACACAATCATAAATATTCACAGCCTTTGCTATTGACACTCAAAATTGAGCTCAGGTGCATCCGGTTTCCACTGATCACCCTTGAGTTGTTTCTAAAACTTGATTGAAGTCCACCTGTGGTAAATTCAGTTGATTGGACATGATTTGGAAAGACACACACATGTCTATATAAGGTCCCACATTTAACAGTGCATGTTAGGACACAAACCATGTAGCCCAAGGAATTGTCTGTAGACCTCAGAGACAAGATTATATCAAGGCACATATGGGGAAGGGCAGAGGTGGGAGTAAGTCACCAAATGAAAGTCTCAAGTCAAGTCCAAGTCTTAACATTGCAAGTCAAAGTCAAGTCAAGTCATTCTGTTGTAAGGGTCAAGTCAAGTCAAGTCAAGTCAAGTCATACTCTTTGTCAAGTCAAGTCAAGTCAAGTCAAGTCGCAACTTAGTCATCAAGTCATACCAAGTTGCACACAGATTTGTTTGACACATTTTTTAACTCAGGGACTTTTATTACTTATTTAGACACAGAGGGCTGATGATGGGTAACAAAAATAAATAAATTAACTTGTGTGTAATAAAATATCGTTAAGAAGCACTTTAAATGCTCTAAAATAAAAATATATTAAATGAACAAGTTAACAAGAATTAATTGTAAGTTTTTTAGACAGTAGAATGTGCTGATGTTCCCTTCTCAGGAGGAGTCAGAACTACAGTTGTTAAACTGGATCATTTCTATCTATGAATACCCTGATGTATCTGTGTAAACATGGAGTGAACAGTCACATGTCCCCATCTCAACATATAGTAATAATAATACCTATAATTGTAAAGTATACTCTGTCATCTCATCAGACACCAAACAATGGGTTGCATACTCAAAGTAGAATATCAATATCAGAAAAAAAAAAAATCTTACTGTACAAGTGAGGCAGTGGTTTTTAAAAGGTGATGAACCCAACATTGTTTGCTCTGTTAAGAGTTATCCACAAACTATTATGATCATGTTACTCTAGGGCTTTTCATTAATTTTCTAATATCTTTAATAATGTAAAAAATTAAAAACTATCAGGTCATGCCCTAGTATTTATGGAGAAATTTACCGTACATCAAACCAGATTTATGTATTTGGCCATAACAACTTTAACCCTTGACCACTTCAATGTTAAACTGTGATGTTTGGACAGTTTAAAATAATGCGAATGTGAAGGCAAATTACAGTGAATTGCGTTTGCAAAAAATCAAACTGGCCATGTACGCGTAATCTCTAAACCCGAACTTTATTATCCTCGGGGGTGGGGCTGGTGTTGTTGCGGTGTACATGTTGTCTTGTCCGCGGAGGGATCTGCTGTTTTGGCAGGCGGCAAGCGGCTCCCGTCTAGCGGTTTACGCATGCGGAAGAGTGGATTGGGTTCGCCGACTTATTGGAAAATATATAGTCCATTCTTAAATATATAAAAAAATCACAATATTTGAAAAAAAATATTTTCCACAAGTCATTTCAAGTAAATAGGCACAAGTCCGAGTCAAGTCTAAAGTCACAAGGAGCAAGTCTAAAGTCAAGTCGAGTCTTTTCAGAGATCTAGTCAAGTAAGTCTCAAGTCCAGAAAAATGTGACTCGAGTCTGACTCGAGTCAAGTCATATGACTCGAGTCTCCCACCTCTGGGGAAGGGTATAGAAAAATTTCATTGTAAGTACTTGCTGTAAGTATTCAAAACCTTTACTTAGGACTTAGTTAAAAGCAACTTTGGCAGCAATTATAGCCTTGAGTCTTGGGGGATTTTCTGCCATTCTTTATGACAAATCCAAGTTTAGTCAGATTGGATGTAGAGATGCAGAGTTGTTTAATAGGGTTTAATTTAGGACTTTAGTTTGACCACCCTAAAACATTCACAGAGTTGTTCCTAAACCACTCCTGTGTTTTCTTAGATGTGTGCTTGAGGTTGCTTTCATGTAGGAAGGTGAACCATCATCAGCCCAGACTGAGCACTGTGAAAGAGATATTTTATTTATTTATCATTTTTTTTATAAATATCCCTGTACTTTGCTCCATTCAGCTTCCCCTCAACCCCTACCAGTTGCCAAGTCCCTGCTGCAAAAGAATAACCCCACAGCATGATGCTGCCACCATCATGCTTCACTTTTGGGATGGTATTGTGCAGGTGATAAGCGGTGCTGAATTTTCTCCAGATAGAATGTTTAGAATTAAGGACAAACAGTTTATTCGAATCTTGTTCCAAACTATCAGAGGACTTCAAGTGGGCTTCAATGGGTTTTGCACTGAGGAAAGACTTTAGTCATGCCACTCAAAGCCCACTTGCAATAAAGCCCAAATCGGTGGAGTGCTGCAGTGATGGTTTTCCATCTGAAACTTCGTCCCATCTCTACACAGGATGTCTGGAGTTTAGTCAGAGTGACCATTGGTCACTTCTCTTACTTAACTCTTGGGTCAGCTCTTGGAAGAGTCCTGGTTGTGCCACACTTCTTCCATTTGAGAATTATAGGGGGCCACTGTGCTTTTGAGAATCTTCTGTGCAGAAGCAATTTTTTTGTAGCCTTACCCAGATCTATGCGCTGCAACAATCATGTCTCTGAGCTCTCCAGGTAGTTTATTTGGCTTCATGGCTTGGTTTTTTGCTCTGGTATGCATTGTCAGCTGTGAGACCTTCTATAGACAGGTATGTGCCTTTCCAAATTATGTCCAATCAGTAAACTTTTCCACAGGTAGACTCCAGTCAAGGTGTAGAAGCATCTCAGCAACGATCAAGAGAAATGGGAGGCATGTGAGCTAAATTTCAAGTGTTGCTGCAAAGGATCTGAATACTTACATATGTGAAATTTCATACAGACATTTCAAAAATTCTGTTTTAAATTTTATCATTATGGGGTACCGAGTGTAGATTAATGAGAAAAAAACTACAAACGTTCAGATTGATTTATCAGGCTGCAAAATCATAAAATTAAAAAGAAAAGAAAAGAAAAAAGAAGAAGAGGATCTGAATACTTTCTCAATGGACTGTAGTCCTAAAGTGCAAAATGTATAATATTCAAATAAGCTTTTTTCCCACTTTATAGCCAAATAAAGTCAGACATAAACTTGGTGAAACATACCACACTTTTGTCAGACATAAACTTGGTGAAACATACCACACTTTTATATGGAAATGACACAATTAATAGTGGGTTTAAAATAAACAGATCACTTTTGTTACCCTTAGAATGGTCACTGTTTAAAAGATTGAAATCAAGAATGTCTTTATAAGCTTGTAGTAGAATGAAGAAAGAGAAATACATAATGAATAAGAAATGTTTTCAGGACAGCTAATAATAAAGTAAATACATTAAGATCTTATTAAACAGGGTATGCTTATAGAAATGTATTTCTTTAATGTATTTCTTATGGAGAACAGGCAGGATAGGTGATCTCTCTCTCTCTCTCTCTCTCTCTCTCTCTCTCTCTCTCTCTCTTTCAGCTGAGTGTTCCATCCACACTGAGCTCCCTCACCTGCAATCTATGCAGCATTGAACCTCAGCCACTTGAATAACTGATGATTAGGACAAAGAGAATGAGTAGGTAAGAGGAATGAGTAGTTTCTTCCCACAGGTCACTCATGCCCCCTAACCAGGACAAGAACTGTGGACTTTGCTTCAGCGTTAATATATCCACACAAGCCTGTATTCCTAAATATTTATTATAGATGTATTATAAACTGTACTACAGCCTGTATATGTATAGAATACAATGCACATGTAATATAGTACATACTGCTTTAATTCTTTATATTTTTCCTTTTCTGTCTGTAAATAAGTTAACTGGTTAATGCAAATTCTTTATTTTTATTTTTTTGTCACACACCATTAAAAAAAGCCACATGCTATACTGTGTGACAAATAAAGTTCTCTAAAAAAAAAGCTATGACAGCCGATTAATTTCGGAGCTTGAAGCCCCGACCTTCCATCAGTAAACCAGCACCTTAACCACTGAGCCACCACTCACCTCCAGGTTGCCATAAATTCAGCAAATGAACGTTAGGTATATTTAAAACTATTCTCACTGAAAGCTTGAGTCTATTGCAGTTTAAAAGCGTTTGGCAAGCAGTGAGGTGGAAGTTAAAGCAATAAGGAGAAGTGGAATAAAATCTTTGACAGGTTCTCAGATTAACACAGGAGCAAATTTAAGCCGATGCCAGACAACTCCTGTAACTGGGCCCAAGAGTCTCTAAAGACTGTTAAAAAGCAATCCTTTTATATGATCCTTATGTAATCCTTCACTCCGACAGCTGAAATTTGTCTGATTGTGATCACAGAATCAAAGGAAATTTGGGCTGTGGTCAAAGGAAAACCTTTTTTCTCATGAGTCTTCCTTTAAAATTCTTTTTGAAACATAATTTTTTTAACCATCTCCATAATTCTAGCGCAGTCTGCTAATTCACTTTCAAGTTAACGCTTGATGACGTACACCCGTGACCTGCCACAGGTTGTGAGTCAGTGGGGAGAGAGAGAGAGAGTGAGAGAGAGAAAGACGAATTCAATATTTGGCTTTTATAAAACGATTCAAGGCTGTGTGATATGGCTCAAAATATTTTTTAAGTTGGCAGGATGAATGAGCAATGTTATGCAATCAAAATTAATATTGAAGGTCAGGACTTAAATGGGTAGATGTATTGTGTGTGTATGACTGTCTGAAGGAAACCCTGAAGTTTTCTCTTTCTGAAATTGAAATATTTTTTTTGGAACATATCTTAAAAATATAAGCAAAAATATGTGAACTGATTAAAAGCTATATAAAAAAAAAGAAAACAAAAATAAAATAAAATAAAATAACAAATTGTGTGTATATATATATATATATATATATATATATATATATATATATATATATATATATATATATATATATATAAATATTTTATATATATATATTATATTATATATATATATATATATATATATATATATATATATATATATATATATATATATATATATATATAGAATGCATGGATGTCTGCATGGATGAAAATTCTAAACGGAGGAAGATATATAATGTGTGTTTGTCATCACTTCATAAATGAGCAGCTCTTAACCAGATCACTCTCGCAGGTCAGTGAGTGTAAATATTTCATTCAGCCCTATACAAATCCAGCATTGTGTACATGCACAGGTGCTGTGTAATTATATGTGCGTGTGTGACAGTGTGAGCTTCAGAGATACTGTATATTAAAACTCTGCTGAAGGATCACTTTTCATGTAATAGATTATAAACCATTTCTAACTATATAAATGCAGCAAAAAAGGCTAAAATGTTATAAACAAGTGAACAGGCAAGATAAATACACACCAAAGTGGCCGAATTTGAAGTACAACCTACTAATTAGTGATAAGCAATGGAGGATAGTAAGAAAGTTTTTTTACTTTGTTTATCTTTAAACATTCTAATGTGAATATGTGCTAATATGTGCTATTCCTTGTCATTATAAATAAATATATAAATCATGTTAAATGATAACCAGTAGTGAGGCCACAACTGTAACCTGATGGTTCTAGCTGCAAAACAATGACATTCTCACTGTGTGCTTGTAACAATAAAAAACTAGCTCCTACAAGTCGAGGAGAACATTAGTTATTAGATGAGGCATTTTTCCATCACTGAAGACCAATAATTACACTATACAATTTTTAATTGGAAGCAGTAGAATTCCCTTTGGCGGTCTGAACATCTGAGTCACTGACACCACTTTATAAAGCATTTAATTAGCACATTAATTTGTCTATTATAATTTTTTTTATCCTTGTCTTTAGTTTTACATTTATATTGGATTAGACTCCCTATTGACTGATGGTACTCTTAGTTACTGACCTAGTAAATTAGCATGAGGTTGTATGATGAATGAATGTGGGTGTGTATGGATACTGGATGGGTGTGTGTATTAATAGATGGATCGGTGGGTGGATAGCTGAATGCATGGTGGATGGATGAGGAATGGGTGAATGAATAAATGTGTGTGTGATTGGATATGTGTAGATTAATAGAGGCAGGGGTGGGTGGATGGATAGATGGGTGGGTAAATGTGTGAGTGTTCAAGTGGATGGATGGATGGATGGATGGATGGATGGATGGATGGATGGATGGATGGATGAATGGATGCATGTGTGGGTACATGTGTGTGTGTTTAAATGGATGGATGGATGGATGGATGGATGGATGGATGGATGGATGGGTGGGTAAATGTGTGAGTGTTTAAGTGGATAGATGGATGGATGGATGGATGGATGGATGGATGGATGGATGGATGGAGGAATGGATGGATGGATGGGTAAATGTGTGAGTGTTTAAGTGGATGGATGGATGGATGGATGGATGGATGGATGGATGGATGGATGGGTAAATGTGTGAGTGTTTAAGTGGATGGATGGATGGATGGATGGATGGATGGATGGATGGATGGGTAAATGTGTGAGTGTTTAAGTGGATGGATGGAGGAATGGATGGATGGATGGGTAAATGTGTGAGTGTTTAAGTGGATGGATGGATGGATAAATTAATGGATGGATGGATGGATGGGTAAATGTGTGAGTGTTTAAGTGGATGGATGGATGGATGGATGGATGGATGGATGGATGGATGGATGGATGGGTAAATGTGTGAGTGTTTAAGTGGATGGATGGATGGATGGATGGATGGATGGATGGGTAAATGTGTGAGTGTTTAAGTGGATGGATGGATGGATGGATGGATGGATGGATGGATGGGTAAATGTGTGAGTGTTTAAGTGGATGGATGGATGGATGGATGGATGGATGGATGGATGGATGGATGGATGGATGGGTAAATGTTTGAGTGTTTAAATGGATGGATGGATGGATGGATGGATGGATGGATGGATGGGTAAATGTGTGAGTGTTTAAGTGGATGGATGGATGGATGGATGGATGGATAAATGGATAGATGGGTGGATAAATGTGTGAGTGTTTAAGTGGATGGATGGATGGATGGATGGATGGATGGATGGATGGATGGATGGATGGATGGATGAACAGATTAGGAATGCATGGATGTCTGGATGGATGTATAGATTATTAGAGGGATAGATGTATGGATGTCTGGATGGATGGATGGATAGATGGATGAACGGAAGGATGTGCAGATTAATAGATAGATAGATAGATAGATAGATAGATAGATAGATAGATAGATAGATAGATAGATAGATAGATAGATAGATAGATAGATAGATAGATAGATAGATAGACAGACAGACAGACAGACAGACAGACAGACAGACTGAACACTGAAAGGTCATTTATGCTGTGGGGTGCATGTATTAAAGGCACAAAATCTACTTGAACCTATATGACAGAGATGCTCACAGGGCATGAAGGCTTACTGTTAGCATGAAGCGATGAATGGTTTGATGAGAATGAAAAAGATGTCAGTGTTTCATAACTAGGAAGTAAACCTACAATTGTTTGGGACAAACCAGAAATAACCAAAAATAACATTCTAAAAATAAACAAGATGTACTGTATACTGTATATCTTTAATTTCCCTAAAATACTCAAGTACCCACATAACTTCTCTGAGACAGCCTGGTGGAGCCCTAAACACAGCCAGGATCTACGCATATACACATTTCAAAATAACGACTATTGAAGTTACTGATGCGTAAGTATGTTTAAATGTACAGTACTTATAGCTTTACCTCACGTTCTCGTGCCTCTTGACGTAAAGACTGTGAAAGTTATTGTCTTTGACGAGTCGTTGCTGTGCCTCCTTATCTTTGCATTTGCAGCGCTCCATTATGGCCAGCTTCATCTCCATCGAAATGTACACTGGCAATACTGACTGCAACAGATTCTCCTAAAACACACGAAAGAGATAAATAAGTGTACAAAAAAAAGAGGACATGTAATGTATGTGTAATGTAATCTTCTGGGTTGTAAATATTCAATATTATAAAAATATATATGTTCATATGCAAAATTTGTTTACAAATCACAATTCTCTTAAAAGTTCTAAGGTGTTAAATTCATGTAGCCACATTATTTAGAAAGCGACTTGTTAATCATGCAATTAAAGGTACAGGCAAGTATGCCATATCGTGCAAGCGAGCACTTTCCGCTAATCTGTAGCAGTCAACTGAACTAATCTAATCTAAATCTAGAGCTAGCAAGACCTTTTCATCTTTCACAGGCTACGTGACTAGAGATAGAGGTGATGAATATCTAGAGTGTTCATTCGATAATGTAAGGCCCGATGTAATTACATATTTGCATGTTTATATAATAAAGGACAAATCACAATAAATTATAAGGAACAAGTTATGAACCATCATATTTGAGTCAAACATGTGGACTACCTTATCATAAACTTCTTAAATATAATATTTATATTATACTATACTATACTAAAAAAATAGAGAGTAGGCGATTTATTCAAAACTGCATTTAAACTTAAACAGGCTGTTCATCAGCTAATCTACAGTTTAAGACCATGGCCTTTAAAATAAAAAGATCTGTGCAAAAACATGGCTTTAATGTCATTGTCCCTCAGACAGCCACAATGTCCTGATGGCAAATAGCAAAAAGGCTTGATGTTTTTGAATGTGGCAGGATTGTTGAGCTGCACAAGCAAGGACTCTCGCAACGTGCCATTGCTGCATAGGTTGAATGTAGTAAGACACCCATTTTAAATTTCTTTAAAAATACTGAGAGTTATAGGACAAAAAAAAAATGAGTGGTAGACCCAAAAAAATTTCACCTGCACTGAACCGGAAGATCTGACAGGCTGTCCATGAAGACACAGGCTGAACCTCGACTCAAATTAAGGTACCCATAATTACTGATGCTAACTGGAGTTTTTGCACTTGCAAGAATTTGCAAGGGAGCACCAAACATGGGACATTGAAAGATTGAAGAAAGTTTTATTCTTGGACAAGAAAAAATTTAACCTGGATGGTCCTGATAGCTTTCAACGATACTGGCATGACAAGGAGATCCCACTGGAGATGTTTTCTGCATGGCACAGTGGAGGAGGCTCCTTTATGATCTGGGGTGCTCTTGAAAATAGAGCTTCAGGTTGTGCAGGGGCATCAAACAGCGGCTGGCTATGTGGACATAGCAGGCATCCCTGAGGGCCCTCGTCTGTGGTAATGATTGGGTCTTTCAACAGAACAACACTGCAGTTTACAACGCTCGCCTGACAAGGACTTCTTTCTGGACAATAACATTGCACTTCTGGACCATCCTGCATGTTCCCCTTGAGAACATTGGGGGGTGGATGGCAAGATAAGTCTACAAAAACGAATGTCAGTTCCAGATTGTGGATGCCCTTCGTGAAGCCATCTTCACCACATGGAGCAATGTTCCCACCAGCCTCCTGGAAACAGATGCATCAAGCATGCCGAAACGAGTGTTTGAAGTTATAAACAAGAACTGTGGGGCCACTCACTACTGAGTCCTTTTTTTGACACTTTTAATTCTGTTGTGGGGATTTTTGGGCCATGGTCTTAAACTTCAGATCAGCTGATGAACAGCCTGTTTGAGTTTAAAAGCAGTTTTCAATAAATTGCCAATCTCTGTTTTTTTTTTTTTGTGTGTTTGTTTGTCTTTTGCCTTTTTGTTCTTTTGCCTTTTTTGAAGAAGTTCTTACAACCTGGTTATGATCTACCAGCACGAAATGTGAATACTTGAAATGTTTCCCCCGGTGTTAAGATTTTGTTCAGGTGTATACACACACACACACACACACACACACACACACACACACACACATACATATATGTATGTATATATATATATATATATATATATATATATATATATATATATATATATATATATATACATATATATATATACATACACACACACACACACACACACACACACACACACACACACACAGTATACCGGTAAATAAGTTTACATTAAAAGAGTTGCAGTGGCCAAAAATGTATATTCCAATGCTACAAAAATGGATGGTTTATGGTATACCAATCATATCTCCTCATGTTAATCTACATTTGATAAAATACAGCTATAGACACCATTTATTAATTTGTTATTGCATGAACACAGCTTCTCACAACACACAGAATATAAGCAGTGCTTGGTACTATATAATTTGACTTGGGATGATGTACAGTAGCGATGAGTGAATGATCATCTGTTGTTACTGAGTTCACCTGTACTGTGATAGTACACGGAGTGTCACTGCCTAAAAATTTAACAGTGAAACATTACAGTATATGCATCTAATGGATTTTAAAGTAAACACAATATAAATAATTATTTACAAAATACACAAAGGCAAGATGAAAGAAAAAATGATTTTTTTAAAGCTTGAAAATTAATTACTACGGACTAAGCGCACTCTGTTACTCTCTTTCTATACAAAAAATGGTCTTAAAGGAATACCAGCAAATCAGAAAAGAAAATCAGCAACGATTAGACTTCTTTTTCAAGATGAGCTTTCTAATGGTTAAAAGCTCTGCCTCCAAGATCTAGAGCAAAGTTGCCCAAACTAGGGCCTGTAGATGCCATGTATAAAAAGAAGGGGGAAAAAAGGGAAAAAGGGGAAAAAAATGCCATTTGTAAAAACTTAGGAAATTATTAAAAAAAACCTATAACAAATAAGGACCAGCTTTATGTTCACTGAACCAGAACTTTAAAATGAAAACTGTATTAGTTTACTAAATATATATTTTCTATTTTTTCATTTAATTTCAAATATTATGAAATCACAAATAAGAGGAGCCATGGCAACAATAATTTTAATATAATGTTAATTTAATGAAACATTTAGCCCACAGCCCTCAGTCAATTTAGATTTTCTGCCCTTCATAGGAAAATGTTTGGGCACCTCTAGTGCCTGAAATCCATCCAAACACACAGGAAATTGTTTTTTTTCAATGGGCCACATTCTCAGCCACATAAGACTTTAGTCTTGAAAAGGTCATGGCTTAAATCATTAGTTTGACAATGTTTTAGAAATGTAGTTCTTCGTAATGAAAATAGCCTGTACCTTAAGGAAATTCAACATGAAAAATAATGTTCCAGCCTGGAAAAGTTTTATATATATATATATATAGCTGGATTAATGGC
This sequence comes from Silurus lanzhouensis, assembly GCA_039877035.1. NCBI lineage: Eukaryota > Metazoa > Chordata > Actinopteri > Siluriformes > Siluridae > Silurus > Silurus lanzhouensis. Next base: position 4,715,915 of record JBCEWE010000578.1, on the reverse strand, counting down.
ACAATTGTCATGAGTTATTCCTTAATTAATCTCATCTTAATCTTAACCTAATACTTCAAGTTTTTAACTTATCAACATGGTCATAGACAAATATGGATGCTTTATGCAAATGTATGTTAATTATTTGTGAAAACAAACTCAACATAGAGCATGAAAACAAAATGTTTTATAGTAAATATAGGGTTTTGAACATTGGATTTTCTCTGTTTTTTCTTTTTGTTTTTTATACCCGAGTAAAGAAAGGACATTGTGAATAAATGTGTTGCACTGAGGGTTCAATTTCGCCTCCTTTATATTTATTTGTTTATATTTTTCATAAAAATGGTGTATGCTGCATCAATCGCGTAAATAAAATTTGTGCCGTTGAAATGAATTTGCGTTAACGCGTTAATTTTTATCATGTACTTTTTATAGATGATATTTTTTCCAGATGATGATCATGATCATGCCCCTTATCAACCTATTGGCTCCTTTTTTTTAAGCAGAGTTAGGGGTTGGCCTATAGGCTTTTCTCTCCACATTTTCCCCACATACTGTACACTTTGTGTTTATATGTAGCGAAATAAAGTAAATGCACAAAACACTATACATGTAAAAATTGAAATCTGATCAACTTCTAGTCTTCTAAAGTAAAATCGAATGTATTCCTGTTATCCAGATGGCAAGTGCAGTAGCACAGATCTACATAACTGAAGTCTAGTTATTATGCAACAGCAAGTTAAAAGGGTGAAAGTGAATTTCGAAGTATATATTATAATGTTCCTATATTCCATTGCTTTTAACACACTGATGATCATGGTAAATGTTGAGTTTTATTAGAGATAAAAGAGTACAGACATGAGCATTTCCTCCATCTCTAGCTGTCACTGTTACATTTCAGCAAGCAGATTTAGAGTTCGCAATGAAGACAAAATTACGAGATCCGACCAACTAAATAGAATCCAGACCTTTAGTAACCATTATGAAGCTAGACATGACTGCAGTGTTTATTTGGCTGTTAAAGGAAACGTATCACACTTTCACAGCCAAGTAGATTCATCATGTCATGTTAGTCCACAAACACTGTTGTTTTCTGAAAAAAAAACAGGGTGTGAAAATAAACTTACCCAACTGCCAACTGTTACAACTAATTTGCCACTGTGAGAAAACGTATAGCTGCTAACTGTATATTGCTTTCAAAAGTATCTTACTTATTATATAAACTGACATTATATTCCATGCATTTAGAAAGTATTCAAAGCCCTTACTTTTTTCACATTTTGTAAAATGCGTAAAAAAAAATTCTACACTCCGTACCTTACTATAACAAAGCAAAAACCACACTTGCAATACATTGCAAAACTTATAAAAAAGAACAATAAGCAACCTTGAAATATTATACTGAAATACGCACTCAGACCCTTTGTAGTGACACTTGAAATGTAGCGCAGGTGCGTCCCATTTATTTGGATTGTTGTTGAGATGTTTATATTAATTAGAGTCCAGCTGGGGCAAATTCAGTTGATTGGATTTCCAAGTGGGAGTCAAAGGAAAAAAAAAACGCTCAGAATTTTGTCTAAAACAGATGAGTTCTGTGTGTCTTTATGTCCTAAAAAAACTATTTCTACTGCAATGGTTCAATGGTCTCCAGAAATCCTATATGGAAGAAGTCATGATTTTTCCTGAAGCTGGCTATCCTGTCAAAATGAGTAATCAGTGTAGAAGGGCTTCAGTAAAAGAAGTGACTAAGCACCTGATGGTCTCTTTGGTGGAGCTCCAGAGATAAAGTTGAAAAATGTCAACTATCACTAAAAAACTCCACCAATCTGGACTTTGTTTTAGTGACCAAACAATTTCTTCTCAAAACAAAAACACATGAAAGAATTTTAGTTAAATTTTGAATTTGATTTGTTGCAAATTTCAAGTGGGCTTTCATGTGTTCTCCAATCTGCACACCTGATCTGTGAAGCTCAACCAGAGAGGCCATCAGGATTTGACTTGTCTTTCTCGTAGTTAAAGCAACGATTCTTAGTCTGTTCATTTTTTCTCAAATGTAAGGGCTCCAATGAAATTTTAGATTTCGATGGAGTATTTATTTTGTGATTGAGACATTTGAATTCTGTAGTGGTGGGTGAATACCCTGGAAAAAATGCACCGGGTGTATAGCGTGTGTGCCGTACCTGCTGCCTTTTCTCGATCTCCAGTTTCATGCGGATGCTGAGGCAGCGCAGCGTGTCCTGGAATGTCTGCCGGAGTGCTTTCTCCATTAGAACCTTATGAAACGCTCCCACTGCACCCCCACACACAAACACCACCGCATTCGAGAAGAGCTGGTGAGAGAGAAAAAAAAAAAACATTTTTGTCTACATGTACCATTTCAACATTTTTATGAATGTACTCTACATCCTACAGAACATAAAACAGTTTCTGAAACTGGGTATGAACTTTTTTTTGTTTACACACAATAACCCAGAACAGAATCGAAACTAAAGAATCGCTAAAACAAAACCTTATGACTGAATGTAGGAAGGTGCGTTCTACTAGGGTGAAAGAGCATTAAAAGAAAATGGCAAAGTGACTAAATAGTCAGGAACCAATTCTAAAAACAAGCATATACTTAAATTAGTATTTATATTTTTGAGCAAATGCTCTTCATGTTTATCTTAACACTTGATGATTTTGACCCTTCAACTCTCCCATTAGATCTTAAAAACTATTTTGCAATATTACAGTAAGTCACTTTGCCCCAGATTTATAATAGCTTTTCCCACATTACTGTAATGTGCATGATATTATGTCAACGGAAAATTCTACTAATCCTCTAATTCTACTCCGTTTCTTCTAATAAAAAGATCAAAAAGCGAGAAATATTTTGGTCAACTGTCCACAAGCTAGTAAATGACCCTAGAGAGAGAACGTGCCTCTCTGTGGTCTAATGCCATTCAAACCTGCGATCCCTGGTTTTGTTTTTAGGAGCTTACAGCAAAATGTTACCACCACTTCTAAGGTTTGATTTAGCTGGGTTTTTTTTCTTGTTAAATATGATCATAACTGTGCTAGCGATAACAGTAGTCTCCTGTGGCATCAGTAAGACACACAACTGCTAACTTGAGCCTGGAACTAACTAACACATTTTCACAAAAAAACATAGATTTTCAATATAAATATATTTATTGTGCTTCAGGGTGGAGTTTTCCTTTAAAAGATTATAATAAGCAACTTTATTTGTATTTAGAACTTTTAAACAAGCACATTTATTATTTTATATCTCTTATTTTTTCCATTAAATACTCTTTTTACAGCTACAGTATAAAGCCCTACAACATGCTGCACTGAATTGTAACTGAATACAGGACATTTTTCTAGAATGTAGTTAATGCTGCTTACTCACAAGCTGAATCTGTGCAGGGAGAAACACAATAAGCATCCGGCAAAAAAGCCGGTATACATCATGAGCCATTTAACAGGAATGTAGAGTTTCTTTATTTTCAGAGATCTCTGACAGCTATCAGTCACATTCTAGTAATTTTGTTCAAAGCTCTGCATCTGTGATCCCTCCTCTACAAGGCACTGAGTGCTGATCCAGGCAGCACACTTACCTGATTGGTGAGGTTCGGCATCGGTTTAGACAAGGTGAAGTGCACTGACAGGACAATAATATGAGAGAGGGAAGAGACTATGCTGAGGACGCCAGCGAACCACATCTGGAAGGGGAGTAACGTGAACACTGTGATGATGATGAAGAGGAAGAAAGGCACCTAAACAAGGGGAAAAAATGAACCGCGACTCAATAAAAAATCCCTTTGTTTAGTTGCTGTGCTGTGAAGAAGTATTTGCTCCCTCATAATTTTCAAAAAACTAAATTTGAAGATAATGAACATAATTCAACTCCATTAACCTTGTGGAAAAAAAGGCAATTCCCCCATTAATGTAATAACTGGTTGTGAGAAGATAAATAAAAGATGTTTGTTTTTTTTCACATGCTTCTGTAAAGAAATGTTCAAAATCAGCCACGTTAGAAAGCTTTCAAACATGTAAAACTCGTTTAAGGTCTTATAGCTGGTCAGTGGGGTTTAAAATGATGAACTTGCTGGCTTACATTGAATTTATTTGGGTCTTGTCCAATTGCTGAATTTTTATTAAATATTTCAAAGAAATATTTTCTCAGAACTGTACAAGATAATTTTCAATGATGAAACAATATGATTCAAAAAAAATTTTTACGGCATGTTTGCTTTGAAGCATTTCTTTACAGGTTTTTAAAATGTTAACAGTGTTCTAGGTCATTACAAATGACCTACAACACTGTTAATTGAAATTGATCCAGTGTTACATATTCGTAAGTAGCAAAAGTATGTCTTTGCTTGCTGTGTCTGTTGTGTGTGATCACCTTGTGCAGCAATAACTGCAACAAAATTTCCACTAAAAAATCATTGTTTTTATCCCATTTGTTTACTTGGATTCTTTTTGTCTACCTTTAGGACTTGAAGATCTGGTGATGCATCATATGCAAAAACGTGGCAAATTCAGGGGTACAAACTTTCAAGTACATCTGTTAGTTATTTAAAATATATACATGTGTGTGTGTGTGTGTTACCTGGTCCCAAGGAAGAATGTGTTCTGTGCAATAGATGAAGGTAAATCCCATACTGAGGTGTGTAGCCCATACCACCAGTCCCAACAGCATGGTCCATTTCTGAGTAAGCGCCTCAGCACAGACTAGCACAAACACAGCCACGAACACAACCAGCCCAGTGCTGACCACGGCCACAAACGCTACATGGCTATGTACCCTCTAAACCACACACACACACACACACACACACACACACACACACACACACACACACACAAGAATAGTAATTATTTGTCATTCACAAGTACAAGTATATTTTTATTATTAACACCATCCAACATTTGTTTTGTAATGAGATTTTGAGTTTTTCTTTTTTCATTTTAAAATTTGTTCAACAATGTTCATACAATTATATAAAACGATAATTCTGTTATACAGTGGTATGAAAAAGATTTTAATGATTTCTTATTTTATTGCATGTTTGTCACACTTTAATGTTTCAGATCATGAAACTAATGTAAATATTAGTAAAAGATAACACAAGTGAGCACAACATACAGTTTTTAAATGAAGATTTTTATTATTGAGGGAAAACTAAATTCAAAACTACATGGCACTGTGTGAAAAAGTGTTTGCCCCCTTGTTAAAACTGTGGTTTATCACACCTGAGTTCAATTTCTCTATCCACACCCAGGCCTGATTACTGCCACACCTGTTCACAATCAAGAAATCTCTTAAATAGGACCTGCCTGACAAAGTGCAGTAGACCAAAAGATACTCAAAAGCTAGACATCATGCAGAGATCCAAAGAAATTCAAAAACAAATGAGAAAGAAAGTAATTGAGATCTATCAGTCTGGAAAAGGTTATAAAGCCATTTCTAAAGCTTTGGGACTCCAGTGAACCACAGTGAGAGCCATTATTCACAAATGGCAAAAACATGGAACAGTGGAGAACCTTCCCAGGAGTGGCCGGCCGACCAAAATTACCCCAAGAGCACAGCGACGATTCATCCAAGAGGTCACAAAAGACCCCACAACAACATCCACCGCACAACAACATCCCAACAACAGCCTCACTTGCCTCAGTTAAGGTCAGTGTTCATGACTCCACCATAAGAAAGAGACTGGGCAAAAATGGTCTGCATGGCAGAGTTTCAAGACGAAAACCGCTGCTGAGCAAAAAGAACATAAAAGCTCGTCTCAGTTTTGCCAGAAAACATCTTGATGAAAATACTTGTTGAACTTTTTGGAAGGTGTGTGTCCCATTACGTCTGGGATTTCAGAAAAAGAACATCATACCAACAGTAAAAAATGGTGGTGGTAGTGTGATGGTCTGGGGCTGTTTTGCTGCTTCAGGACCTGGAAGACTTGCTGTGATAAATGAAACCATGAATTCTGTTGTTTCCCAAAATATCCTGAAGGAGAATGTCCGGCCATCTGTTCGTGACCTCAAGCTGAAGCAAACTTGTGTTCTGTAGCAGGACAATGATGCAAAACACACCAGCAAATCCACATCTGAGTGGCTGAAGAAAACCAAAATGAAGACTTTAGAGTGGCCTAGTCAAAGTCATGACCTGGATCCTATTGAGATGCTGTGGCATGACCTTAAAAAGGTGGTTAAGGCTCGAAAACCCTCCAACGTGGCTCATTGCAAGTTATCGCAAACGCTTGATTGCAGTTGTTGCTGCTAAGGGTGGCCCAACCAGTTATTAGGTTTAGGAGGCAAACACTTTCACACAGGACCATGTAGTTTTGGATTTTGTTTTCCCTCAATAATAAAAAACTTCATTTAAAAACTGCATGTTGTGTTTACTTGTTTTACTAATATTTAAATTAGTTTGATGATCTGAAACATAAAAGTGTGACAAACATGCAAAAAATAATCAGGAAGGGGGCCAACACTTTTTCACTCCACTGTATACGTGATACTTTAGAACATGTATAGGCTACATAGGCTTCAAATTTTGAATAGTGCTCTTGATTTGACAGTTCAAGCTCTTGCTATTTACCTTTTTATTAAAACAGATTTAATATATACACCGATTCCCTTCCTTATATGAATAGACTACAAGTGAAAAGAGCAGTTTAAGAGGATTTACACAGACCCTGACACAGACCCCCCTACACACACACAAACACAGTGATGGAAAGTTCACATGGATGGCATATCACTTAACCGTAAAGTATGCGTGATGCACAAAAGCAAACCTAAGCTGTAATAACATTTTCTCAGGGTTCTTGCAATTTTTCTAAAGGGGAAGAAAAGTTGCCTTAACAAAACTTTCAAGAGGGCGAAAGAGAAAGAACATTCAAGCACTTGGATACAATAGCAGGAAAAAAAGCGGCGCTCTTTTTCCTCTTGGAAGTATTCAGATTGATGGAAATGCCAGAACCTGCCAATCATTAGGTTTCAAAACAATCGCTTCCTGTTTTACGCTTCCTTTCACAACACTCACGGCACTTCTTAATTTTTCGGCGCAGAAGGAAGGGTTGGGATTCTTTAAGGTTCTGGAAAATATCTGTTTCAAAATCGCGACATGCTTTGTAGGATATAGATAACAGATATTTCATTATTGTTTAACATTAACTTGTAAAATCTCTATCGTGAAAGTTGATGAAATGGATGAGGAGCTGTGATTGCTTAAGATTTGGCAAGACAACAAATAAAATACAGGTATGGCGTTCCTCATCAGCTGCTGCAGATACTATGCAAAAATTCATTCTAGCTATTAAGCTATGATGCAACATCGGTCAATACTGTCCTGCGACTACATTTATGTGTGTATGTGATTTTCTCACCAGTTGCAAGCTGAAAAACAGCACCAGCAGGATAGCACATGTGAGCATGCTCAGCCAGAGCAGCAGAACCAGAGGCTGATACTGGCTGATGCACAAGAACTTCCTGTACAGTGCTTCCTGTTTCAGCTTCTGCTCGTTTAGCAGGTACTTCCCTTTCGCTGGCATCTTGACCACAGAGTAGTAAAACCTAGCCTCAGTTCAGCACAAATGTGCCAATATGCCCATAGAGACTGCGTGTGTGCGTTTATAAGGTTCCACTGCACATCACGGTTTTCTCTTCCCCTGAATGAGTCATTCTGTCCAACACCACACTCTTTTCTTTACTAGACGATTGTTCTCGTCTTCGGTCTTTGATCAATGCAGAGAGTTGGGTTTCGCAGGTCTGAGGCGGGAACAGCAAAGGATGAGGAATGTCAGCACGGTTGTCACGGATACCTCTGGGACTCAAGAAGGGAAAATACTGAAAGATAAAAAAAAAAGAACAATAAATTACTGTACTGACAGACAGAGAGCAATTAGGTCTTCTTTTCTTTTTCCGTGGTGAGCACTTGCTTTTGTCTGAACGCCATAAAACTTTCCGATCCATCTGCGACCGGTGACCCTCATTCACAAACACACACACACACACTCACACACACACACACACACACACACAAAGAGAAACCTAAAGGCTCACAACAACTCAAAAAAAATAAAAATAAATAGGAAAGTATTTAAGCTGTAAAACAATTGCCCTGAATGGAGATTTCTCACCCCAAACTGCTTCCACATCTCATTTAACTATGTTTTGTTTTTCATTTCATTCACTTTGTAACATTCTTAGCGCACTAATAGTTGATGTGAATTATATAAAGCAAAAGATTTTATCAGGAAGCACAAAACCTAATTCATTAAGTTTGAAAATTGCACCTGGCCACATGTGTAACAAAAAATGAAAATACAATTGCATGTTAAAATGACATTTTCCAGTCAATCAAATTAAGACATTTTCATCTAAAACTTGGATTTTGTTCTAACAAAGATTATGCTCAATTAAAAACTAACAATTAAAAGTAATTGTAATTGCAAATAACTGGCTAAATGACTGAAATTAATATTTTGAATACTTCCAGAAAGAAGCTGTTTTAGATCAGCGTTATTTGCATGGAAACACTGTACATACATACAAACCAAAAATATATTATTCACAAAAATAAGGGGGAAAAAAACCCTCAAATGACCATGAAAACAGAGCCCAACATTGACTAGATCAAGAGGACAAAAAGTATGGCCCATCTCTCTCCCTGTGTGTGTGTGTGTGTGTGTGTGTGTGTGTGTGTGTGTGTGTGTGTGTGTGTGTGTGTGTGTGTGTGTGTGGGGCCGCACAGGCACAAAGACAGAAAGGCCCTCATTGAGGCACAGCAAAGGGAAGCTGCACCTGCTGGGAAAAGAAATAGGAACAAAAAGGTCTCAGTTCTGTCCTTTTCAATGTCCATAAGGATGTCTGGCTGCCTGCTTCTCTCTAGCGGAGGAATCTTTTAGAATCTTTGGGAAAAATAATGTTTTTTTTTTAACTGAAGAAGCGAGCCAGAATTCAATCTAGTCAGCCACCAGTTGTGCAGGTAATCAACGATGGGATAATATTTGCTTTTAATTACAAGCAGGTGTACACAAGATGACTGCAGCCGTTTGCAGCGTCGCTTGTGTACGTCTTAAGAAATGAACAAGGAAATGGTACAACATTAATTGGGGAAAGTATAGGCAACATGTGACATGGTATACACAGCTGAAAAAAAAAACTATAGCCATCTCATTCTTACATATTTTTCTCATGCTTACATAACCCTTATACAGCTTTTACTATTACAGTCAGTATTTGGGGTTTTTTTTTACATCACTTTAAATTCATCACTTGAACTAGGAGACCCAAAACTGTTCCAGCATAACACAAAGCCAGCTCTATGAAAAATATGGTTTATGTGGGTTGAAGTGAAAGATCTTGAGTGGACTGCTATTGAGCTCTGACCTCAACCTTTCTGAAAACCTTTGGGATGAATTGGAACACTGACTGCACCCCAGGACTCCTCACCCTACATCAGTACCTGAATGAGCACAAAGCTCACAAAATTTTGAAGAGTTTGCGGAAACATCTTTCTAGAAGATTATAGGTTGATTATAACAGCAAACGAGGACTAAATATGGACTGCAATGTTCAAAAAGCACATTCCAATCTCAGGATCTGTTGTCCACAAACGGTTGTCCATATAGTGTATTTTTGAAAGTAAGGTTAGAGTTTCCAGTGGCGGGTCATGAGAACAATCCCGGCAGTGAACAGTGAACTTTTTTTTTTTTTTTTAAACTGCCAATGTATTTAATCTAGCTGTTTAAAATCAGATGATATTATCCCAACTAGAGAACGTTGCAAGTAATTGTCCAGATGTACATAAAGTACACATGACTGTGTGTGTGTTCGTGCGTGCGTGGGTGGGTGCGTGCGTGTGTGCACGTGTGTGCGTGTGTGAACAATGCTTCTTATGTTGGCGGAGTTTCTGCATTTGCATGCAAAGTCGTGTCGAGAGATTTTGTCGATGTTGTCACGGTACCATTTTATCCTTTAAATATAGTGGATGTCCTTGGAAAGGAACCTTAAAATAAAAAATTCAGACAAAAACTCAGAACAGTGACGGGCATTTGTGACTGGCAAAATTATGGCAGTTAATTTGACATATAAAGAAATGTAAAACCCTTCCAATTTTTTTTTTTTACTAAATTACTAAATCCATCCACCTTCACGAAAGCATTTGCCTGTGAGTGCAAATTGTTTATTAAAGGAACAAGTCCAGAAATTAGATGAATAATTGGACACTGTAATAAGAAGCATACCCAATCAAGACGTTCTACTGGTTAAGAGCTCCAGAATGTCCTTTTATCAAACGCCAAAAAAAACCTCATCTCATCAATGCTGCATTTTTTTGGCTTTGCCCAAATGAAAGCTACACGTTTTGATAAAAACACACTACAGCACATGTTCTGTGTTCGCAGAAGAACGAAACCTGTTTATCATTTTAACGCAGTGATTAACTTCATCGCAAGGCAACCACGACTGGATGAACATGGTCAACAAGATAAAGTGAGAGACAGACGAAAGGAGGATCACGAAAAAAAGATACAAAAGGTTCAAAGGTCTTCCTCGGATTGCTAGATATTAATGTTTGAGGGGCAGATGCTTAACAACAGTTTGTACTGAAGAGAGCAAACACAAGCTACGTGTGCTGAGATTAAATTTTGTTGTGAAAATATTTGGTAAAAAAAAAATAATAATAATAAAATGTAACTATGTTTGTTATATAAATACAATTTTATGAGCAGTGGCAGCTGAGTGGTTACTAAAGTGGTTATGGGTTTGAAGCTAGTAATCAGGAAGAAGTGCGCTGAAAAGGGTCACTACTGAGGCCAAGGAACATGAGCGTGTACTATAAAAGGTGGATAAATCCTAACCCTAGTATAAGCTCCAGTTTTGTTGCCTGGAAACCAATATGATTACTAAAAATATGCAACGAAATAGCAATAAAGTATGCTAGTAATGTAGATCAATACGGACTGATGGTGTGACCCAAACTGTAGTATACTTATGCACTATTTTAAATTCTATATAATGGTTTGCTCTTACACTCAACTGTTATAGCTTTGCTTATGTAGCAGATGAGTGGAGGGGTTACCATATGCAGGCGCTGGGTGTTGGTTAGTTTTCAAGATGGCTGTTTAATTTACTTTTAACATTAAAAAAATGTGTATGCAAGTTTTGCATAGTTTACAGTACACAATTTTTGCCACAACAGGTTTCTTATAGATCTCCTCTTCTTACAAAGTTTCTGGGTATCATACATGTAGCATATGTTTACTCCCTTGAGAATCTGGTGACACGATATGATACAGGGGTTGAGATATGATATTTTGCGATACATTGTGATAATGTAAGCAAAGGGATATATTGGGATATTTCCGATTTTACGAATAGGATATACACTCACCGGCCACTTTATTAGGTACACCTGTCCAACTCCTCGTTAACGCAAATTTCTAATCAGCCAATGACATGGCAGCAACTCAATGCATTTAGGCATGTAGACATGGTCTAGACAATCTGCAAACCGAGCGTCAGAATGGGGAAGAAAGGTGATTTAAGTGACTTTGAAAGTGGCATGGTTGTTGGTGCCAGACGGGCTGGTCTGAGTATTTCAGAAACTGCTGATCTACTGGGATTGTTACGCACAACCATCTCTAGGGTTTACAGAGAATGGTCCGAAAAAGAGAAAATATCCAGTGAGCGGCAGTTCTGTGGGCGCAAATGCCTTTTTGATGCCAGAGGTCAGAGGAGAATGGCATATAGAATGACAATAGAAGATGGTCTGATGAGTCTCGATTTCTGCTGCAACATTCGGATGGTAGGGTCAGAATTTGGCGTCAACAACATGAAAGCATGGATCCATCCTGCCTTGTATCAATAGTTCAGGCTGGTGGTGGTGGTGTAATGGTGTGGGGGATATTTTCTTGGCACGCTTTGGGCCCATTAGTACCAATTGAGCATCGTGTCAATGCCACAGTCTAACTAAGTATTGTTGCTGACCATGTCCATCCCTTTATGACCACAGTGTACCAATCTTCTGATGGCTACTTCCAGCAGGATAACGTGCCATGTCATAAAGCGCGAATCATCTCAGACTGGTTTCTTGAACATGACAATGAGTTCACTGTACTCAAATGGCCCCCACAGTCACCAGATCTCAATCCAATAGAGCACCTTTGGGGTGTGGTGGAACGTGGGATTTGCATCATGGATGTTCAGCAGACAAATCTGCAGCAACTGCGTAAAGCTATAATGCCAATATGGACCAAAATATCTGAGGAATGTTTCTAGTACCTTGTTGAATCTATGCCACGAAGGATTAAGGCAGTAGTGAAGGCAATAGCGGGTCGAACTCAGTACTAGTGCCTAATAAAGTGGCCGGTGAGTGTAATTAAAGGAAATTTGTCATTGAGAGCACACCACCATCGGCAAACAAAAAATATTTAACCAGAATACAGTTTGCATTAATTACATCTAAAATGACACTTCTAACCCTAACCCCTTAAACCTACCCATACCGTCAAACCTGTGCCAGCCGTACCTGCATTACAGCTCAGTGCCATCAAGTGTATTGTAATACATGAACACAATTAATATCATTGAACCAAACATTTTAATTGTTTTTCTATTTATTTTTTAAACATATGCACATAGTCATTACATACATGAAGTGTCTGTATGAAGTGGGATTGATGATGATAATGATGATAATTGTATTATAATATTAGCATTGCCATAAGTATAAGTATTAGTGTAGTAGTAAAAGCATGACCTGAGCGCTAACTAGTGTTTTATATCTAAAGCTACAATTGTAGGGAGGCAAGAAAATAAACAGTATTATTATTTCTTCTATAAAGGTAGAGAATGCAGTCAGGTGAGGGAAGACAGATATGTCATGCAGTTGTTTTTTTAAAGTATCGCTAAATAAATATCGCCATACTCAGGTGTAGCAATATTTTCTTGCACCCCTGCATTAAAACTATAAATAAATATAATATAAAAGATATATATATATAAAAAAATATATAAAAAATATATCATATAAAAGAGGCAAAATTAAAACCTTAAACGCAACATGTTTATTCACAACGCCCTTTCAATACTCAATAAAAAAACACAATTCATAATTTAATAAATAACACCAAAGTTTTTTTTTTTTAAAACAACAAAATCTGCTATGATGCACACGTCCGTACTGTTTACGATAGTATTGTTTGACCACATGTGAAATCATGAGATTCTCCTTCCAAGCAATAATCATCCTTCTCCTCATGTTTCCGTCACGCCAGCCACGATTTTTTTCAAAGGTACAGCGCAGGTTAATTTGTTTTACTAATCATTGTTATTGTTTCAGATACATTAAGGACAACAATTGAGAAATATTTTTATATGAATATTAACTTTTTTTTATTATTTCCTATGGGAACATTCACTTTGCATTGTGAATTTTCCCGATGTAAATGTTACTTTGAAACATTTACGAAAATATTTTGTCTTCATGCTCTATGTTGAGTTTGGTTTTACTAATAATAAACATGCATTTGATCGATATTTGTCCATGCCAATGTTGATAAGAGTATTAGTATTACATACTTTAATCAATTGACAGCCTTTATATATATATATATATATATATATATATATATATATATATATATATATATATATATATATATATAAATATATAAAAACCATGTTAGCAGGCTGCAGATTTGTGACAGTGCTGCACCGTGCTTTGGTTACGCTCATGATCCAGGTTGCACTACTGTGTGTAGTGCAGCAGATTGAGCAGCCTGAGCTACAGATCTGGGGTTGTACAACATGACTGTAAAGAGCATCAAGTTTAAACACAGCTGTTTCAAGCGTCTTGCCTCGTGCTCCCTGTTTTCAGAATTAAGCTGATCGGAGTCAAAGACGACACTGAGACAGTTAGAGGTGTGACGTCAGCAGTCTGAGAGAATAAATGCAGGCACGGTGAGAGACAAAGGACTGAACATAAAGAACCAGGCAGACAAGTCCATTAAAATCTGAAAGAATGTTCATAAAGCAAAAAAGGAGAGAGAGGGATAGAGAGAGATATCGAGAGAGATTGATTTAAGAAGAAAGAAACAGTGAAAGACAGAGAAGGAGAACAGAAGAGAGAAATTTTATTGCACATTTTAACCATAAAAAAAAACTACAAGGACATGAATGAAATGAGAGAGAGGATGAGAGCGAGAGAGAGAGAGAGAGAGAGAGAGAGAGAGAGAGAGAGAGAGAGAGAGAGAGAGAGAGAGAAAAAGAGAGAATTTAAGGACTGTGTGTGTGTGGGAGAGTGTGTGTGCATGTGCACGTGTGTGTGAGTGTACCATTGAATAGTAGAACTGCACAGTTTTGTATGACTGGCCTTTCTATCTGAATGCAAACCAATCAAGCAATCAGGGAAAACAGATAAAAGGAAAAAAATAATTAATCCTGGCTCACATGGCCTACCTCCAGTGAACCACTGAATCATGAACACACACACACACACACACACACACACACACACACACACACACACACACACACAGTTGCACGGTTGCTAACCATTTACATGGTTTTTACAGCACAACAGCATGACTACCTTTGTGAAACTCTGACAATGCGACACAAAACAATTAATTACAAAGGCATATTTAAATTTTGCTGGTTTTCTAAACAATTGCTTTCCCATTTCCCATAATGCCCGATTTAATGTTTACAGCATTCTGATTATTACTATTAGCAATAACTAAATGGCATTTGTCAGACTGAGTGCAAGGACAATACAATACCAATAATATCTGCATGAGAAACTACTTTTCACACTTGGTTTAAATTCTAGTGTTTGCATCCATAAGAGCCGGCCCTCTAATCACAGGTTTGTGTTCACAGAAAGGAATTGTGTGAACAGGGGAACATGGCACCAAAGAGGATTTTGTAGCCGTGCAGGAAGACACGAGATGTGCAATTTTTCATGATACTATCAGTGCAGGCAATCGCACTACAATCATGCACTAATTACAGAGCTCCATCCTATGAAAGTCTGGTATTATATATCAGTAACCATAACAACCTTTTTTTTCTGGGCATCACAAAAGTAGAACCTGGTAGAAATGTGACAAGTTGAACCAATCATGTTCTCAAACTCAAAAAAAAAAGAAGAAAAAAAAAGAAGAAAAACAGCTCACACACCATCTGAACATCCAGAAAAGAAACTACAGCATCTTCATTAATCAGACCAGGTCATGTTCTTCTACATGAGCTCTAAAACACATTCACTTGTTTTACCATTTTTATTGATTGTGTGTGCATGTGTGTGTGTGTGTGTGTGTGTGTGTGTGTGTGTGTGTGTGTGTGTGTGTGTGTGTGTGTGTGTGTGTTAGGGGAGTGATGGTGGAATCACCAAAATCTCCAAGCCTTCTAACTGAAGGATGAGTCATGTTTGGAAAGTTGCGGGTGCTGGTTGAACAAACACAATCACAGCCCGTGAGAACTTACTGTTACTCTGGGTCAATGATACAACAACAAAACTTCTGTAATGTCACTCTAGCTTAGGCTAAAAAAAAAAAAAAAAAAAAAAAGAAAAATAATAAAAATACGAGCCAAAACAATCTGGTACTTTGTGAAACAAACAAAACACCCCATATGCTATTACAGTATAAAAGCTTTGCAAAGACAGTTTTAATGTGGTAATGGAGATCTGCCAAAAGAAAATATTAGTAATGTGTTACAAAAATCCCCATATGAAAATGTGTTCTGTGATATTTACCAACAAACAAACCCCGTCTTAGAAAGGAAATAAGGAAGTATGGAAGGAAGGAAGGAAGGAAGGAAGGAAGGAAGGAAGGAAGGAAGGAACGGAAGGAACGGAAGGAAGGAAGGAAGGAAGGAAGGAAGGACATAGGGATGGAAGAAAGGATGGAAGGAAGTAAGGAAGGACATAGCAAAGTAAGAAAGGAAGGAAGGAAGGAAGGAAGGAAGGAAGGAAGGAAGGAAGGAAGGAAGAACGGAAGGAAAAACAGAAGGAAGGAAGGAAGGAAGGAAGGAAGGAAGGAAGGAAGGAAGGACATAGGGACAGAAGGAAGGAAGAAAGGAAAAAAGAAAGGAAGGAAGGAAGGAAGGAAGGAAGGAAGGAAGGAAGGAAGGAAGGAAGGAAGGAAGGAAGGAAGGACATAAGGACAGAAGGAAGGATAAAGGGAAGGAAGGAAGGAAGGAAGGAAGGAAGGAAGGAAGGAAGGACATAGGGATGAAAGGAAAGATAAAGGGAAGGAAGGAAGGAAGGACATAAGGACAGAAGGAAGGATAAAGGGAAGGAAGGAAGGAAGGAAGGAAGGAAGGAAGGAAGGAAGGAAGGAAGGAAGGAAGGAAGGACATAGGGACGGAAGAAAGGAAGGAAGGAAGGAAGGAAGGAAGGAAGGAAGGAAGGAAGGAAGGAAGGAAGGAAGGTCAATTGACCAATAAAAGGAAAGGATAAATTGTAAAAAAAGAAGAAGAAAAAAGAAAAGAAAAAGAAAAAAAGAGAGGAACAGAATAGATGGATGAATGGATTAGAAACCTAGAATAGACTAACGGTTTGATCAATTGCATTATGTTTATAAGAAACAAGAGGAAGTGCAACTGCTCGTGTCACGTGGCTGATTGGAAGCATCATGATATGCTTTACACCCATGCACTCACACGAAGCTGCACGTGTGTAAAAACACAACTGTGTGGCTGATGTGAAACAGTAAGAATGAGAAAATGGAAGGGTAAAACAGTAAAACGAGGGTGCAGAAGCAGAGTAAGCATCATCTCCCAGCACTGAGGCCAAACCACATCCCTCCCACACACTCTCTCAATCATAACACTGCGGCCATGGGACACATCTGTGAGTGGAGTCGTGTAACCACGCAGGGCAAGCTGAGAGTCAACATGGCTGCCAAGCAGCACACTGGAAAAATACTTGCACACAAAACGTGAGATGTATTTAAAAAGCCCTTCAGCTCTAATGTACATGCACATGCACATGCAAACACACACACACACACACACACACACACACACACACACACACACACACACACACACGTATATACACACACAAACACGTTACTCAGTAACTGTGTGATTAAATTAAAGTGAGTGTGTTACTCAGTAACTGTGGGATTATACAGAAGTAAAGTGAGTGTGTTACTCAGTAACTGTGTGATTATACATAAGTAAAGTGAGTGTGTTACTCAGTAACTATAGGATTATACAGTAGTAAAGTGATAGTGTTACTCAGTAACTGTGTGATTAAATTAAAGTGAGTGTGTTACTCAGTAACTGTGTGATTAAATTAAAGTCAGTGTGTTACTCAGTAACTGTGTGATTATACATAAGTAAAGTGAGTGTGTTACTCAGTAACTATGGGATTACAAAATAGTAAAGTGAGTGTGTTACTCAGTAACTGTGGGATTATACAGTAGTAAAGTGATTGTGTTACTCAGTAACTGTGGGATTATACAGTAGTAAAGTGAGTGTGTTACTCAGTAACTGTGTGATTATACATAAGTAAAGTGAGTGTGTTACTCAGTAACTGTGGGATTATACAGTAGTAAAGTGAGTGTGTTACTCAGTAACTGTGGGATTTAATTAAAGTGAGTGTTTTACTCAGTAACTGTGGGATTACACAGTAGTAAAGTGAGTGTGTTACTCAGTAACTGTGGGATTACACAGTAGTAAAGTGATTGTGTTACTCAGTAACTGTGGGATTATACAGTAGTAAAGTGAGTGTGTTACTCAGTAACTGTGGGATTACACAGTAGTAAAGTGAGTGTGTTACTCAGTAACTGTGGGATTAAATAAAAGTGAGTGTGTTGCCAAGTAACTGTGTGATTATACATAAGTAAAGTGAGTGTGTTACTCAGTAACTGTGGGATTATACAGTAGTAAAGTGAGTGTGTTACTCAGTAACTGTGGGATTACAAAGTAGTAAAGTGAGTGTGTTACTCAGTAACTGTGGGATTAAATTAAAGTGAGTGTGTTACCCAGTAACTGTGTGATTATACATAAGTAAAGTGAGTGTGTTACTCAGTAACTGTGGGATTATACAGTAGTAAAGTGAGTGTGTTACTCAGTAACTGTGGGATTATACAGTAGTAAAGTGAGTGTTACTCAGTAACTGTGGGATTACAAAGTAGTAAAGTGAGTGTGTTACTCAGTAACTGTGGGATTAAATTAAAGTGAGTGTGTTACTCAGTAACTGTGGGATTACAAAGTAGTAAAGTGAGTGTGTTACTCAGTATCTGTGGGATTAAATTAAAGTGAGTGTGTTACCCAGTAACTGTGTGATTATACATAAGTAAAGTGAGTGTGTTACTCAGTAACTGTGGGATTACAAAGTAGTAAAGTCAGTGTGTTACTCAGTAACTGTGGGATTAAATTAAAGTGAGTGTGTTACCCAGTAACTGTGTGATTATACATAAGTAAAGTGAGTGTGTTACTCAGTAACTGTGGGATTATACAGTAGTAAAGTGAGTGTGTTACTCAGTAACTGTGGGATTATACAGTAGTAAAGTGAGTGTTACTCAGTAACTGTGGGATTACAAAGTAGTAAAGTGAGTGTGTTACTCAGTAACTGTGGGATTAAATTAAAGTGAGTGTGTTACTCAGTAACTGTGGGATTACAAAGTAGTAATGTGAGTGTGTTACTCAGTAACTGTGGGATTAAATTAAAGTGAGTGTGTTACCCAGTAACTGTGTGATTATACATAAGTAAAGTGAGTGTGTTACTCAGTAACTGTGAGATTATACAGTAGTAAAGTGATTGTTTTACTCAGTAACTGTGGGATTAAATGAAAGTGAGTGTGTTACCCAGTAACTGTGTGATTATACATAAGTAAAATGAGTGTGTTACTCAGTAACTGTGGGATTATACAGTAGTAAAATGAGTGTGTTACTGAGTAACTGTGGGATTATACAGTAGTAAAGTGAGTGTTTTACTCAGGAATTTGTTTTCAAGGCTACATTATGTAAGTTTTCCAGGTATGAAAACAAGAACTATCTGTTTACAAGCAAGTAATGAATTTTAAATAAACAGACAGATCGAACAGCATGTGAATGATTAAGCAGAGTGTGTTGGGAAGATACAGAGTCAGACTCAGACATCCAATTAAATAGTAACACAGCATCTGCAGGGTAGAAAAAGTAGAGTGTCTGCTCATCGACACACAGGACATCTGCGCTGCGTGCTTAGATCTGACACAAGCTCTTCACCTCTCCTTTATTCACAGTTTTTCTCTCTTCACCTCTCATCCTATCGTTGATTATGTAGTCGTAACCCAGCCCTTCCCTTACAGCCCATTACTTTGGAAAAGAAAAGGAAATAAAGTCTCAGATCACAAATCTGCTCTGTCCACGCAAACTACTGGAGCTGGAGATAAAATGTAATAAAAACAACATTATACGAATCGTCGTTATCATTAAAGCACAGCGTTCGTGCCAAAATGGACAACATTGGTTTCAATTACGATTACATTCAATTAAATAAATGAAAACGGAAGAGGAACGTGATATAGGCACACGTCTCAGTGAACCAGTGAGCCAGAGCCATTACGATTTCTGCATCATCAGACTTTCTAAGATCAAAAGCCATCACGATAATGAATGATTTTGTGCTATGATTTTTTTTTTTGCGTACTCTCAGCACCATTTCCTTTCAATCCTTCAGGACTACTGGGCTTTAATGAAACAGAAAGGGGGATACTATTACAGCTGAACAGAAAGACAGAAGGAAGATTTCCCAGGAAATATATTCCACCCTCATAAAAAAGCATTAGTGATATCCTAAGGAAATAAAGACAATAGCAAATTCATTGTGGTGGGGTCATTTAAAGGGAACTCCCAGCACTGTGTGTGTGTGTGTGTGTGTGTGTGTGTGTGTGTGTGTGTGTGTGTGTGTGTGTGTGTGTGTGCGCGTGTGACTGAATTACATTAATATTCCCATATGCGTGTTGTGGCTTATAAAGCCCTTCAGATAGTGTTATTACACTATTTTCACTATTTTCTTGTGAAATTGCACACTATACGCTTATCTTTTGTGCATGTCTCAATAGGAAGTTAAATTTTACCATTTTAAAGTCTGCTTACGTAAACATTTGTCCTTCATTCTGCTTATTCAAAATACTTTACAGTTTGACATAAGCCTCGTCGTCGTCCCTTCACTCCACTGATCTCTATACGCTACCATCAGCAAAGAAGCAAATACATTTATTTATTTATGTTTAATTAACTACACTAATTTATTCACCTGTAAGCATTTATAAGCACTGAAATGCTGAGACTGTGTGCAATTCATTAAGGATAAAATGATAAAGACAGACAAATCATATAATGAGATGACAAATGGATGACAATTATCTAATTATTATAATTATCATCAATTATTATATTATTAATCCTAAAGTTGCGACATGTGAAACTTGACAGCCAACACAATTAACGGAATCTGTCCACAATTCCTGAACCACCAACATTCGATTGTTTTAACCCCATTATACACCACTTTTAAAGCCATTATCCGATTCCAAAATACATCGACTGGATTTTATTACAGTTTTTACCATGGGATGTGGCACACAACAGGATTGTGAATTTCTCTAGCTAGTGAGATTTTAGATCAAAGTTTTTTAACACTCTGGTTATCAAATCGAGCTCTATACAGAGCATGATGGCTAAAAAGTAGCCTAAATAAATAATTTTCTAACTGTTTAAAAAAACACAACAGTCAGTTTTGGTCCACGGTGTCATCTGAAGGTTCTTTCCAGAAGGCTAAATAAACAGATGGATAAAAATCAAGTACTCACCATGCAAATCAGACTGTCGCTTTCAGTTTGGGGTGTGTTTCAGAGTCTGGAGTTTCTCGAGACTAAACAGTGACCTCACAACCTACACAGAAACAGATTTGAAGTCATTTAAAGTTTTTCCAGTTTTGACATTTCAGTCAGTATAAGACAGACTTACTCACTGCACGATCAGATCTTTCAGGATTTTTGTTATTTTATATCTTTTTTGTTTGCATTAACATTGTGCTCTCTAGTTCCATCAAACACACACAAACACACACACACACACACACACACACACACACACACACACACACAGACAGAGAGAGAGAGAGCTGATGAGTAGGTGAGTGTAGTACATGTTATACTTTATGCTATTCTAAACTGTAAGAGTAGGTGCACCCTGTAACCCGTTCGAACACTGACATCAGATTACTGTGTGTGCAAGTGAGTGTGTGTGTAAATGTGTGGTGTTTGTTAGCTATGCTGCACACAATGTATTTGATGGCCCCATAGACTCATTTTGTCATTACAGTTGGTCATCGGTAATTAGCTGACTCACCCGCATTAGTTTGTGGATGTGTGTGTGTGTGTGTGTGTGTGTGTGTGTGTGTATGTGTGTGTGTGTGTGTGTGTGTGTGTGTGTTTGTGTGTGTGTTACAAATGTTCAAAACTGAGTGCAGTCTATTTAAATATGGTTATATTTTGGACATTTATTTTGCATATCTGGTTAATATAAGTGAAGATTTGCTAAGGCTACAGTGGCGTGTATAATGCCAATGTAATTTACGATATTCATCAAATTGCGAATTGCAAGTTCAGCTGAAACTGATATCCGTTCTCGATAAGGAAGGAAAAGTAGGCGCATTCAAAACAATGTAAATTGATTATTTAAGATGAACCTAATTATTCAAATTTTCATAATATAAAAACGGTTTTACTTTGTGCTTGTTAGTCTCCAAATTTATTGTCGCGTCGTTGGGGTTTGAACTTGCGATCTCCCGGTGACAAGGCAAAGATTTTCTGTTTCTGAACAACATTAAATCATGTATAGAAGAAAAATCTCTTTGGTATGGGAACTGAAGAAGCTTTGTGATCTTTTTGCACATCTCAAATCTAAAAAACTACTTGTGCTGAATCCCAAGATGGATATCTGTGGCCAAGAAATGCAACCAGAAGAGTTACATAACTTTTACAGCTAAACCATAACTTATGTAACTCTGTAACTCTCTGTCACAACTCACAAACTTTACAGAATTGCCTTCAGAACTCACCGACCTAAAATACAAATGAGCTTTTCAAACTGCCATAAATCTGTGCATATGCCATGTAAAAGAAACATCAGCACATCAGGCTGTGAAATGTCTTAGTGGCACAAAAGATCTTCATATTCCAGACCAATAGAAATACTTTAGAAAATAAAATTAAACAGGAAATAAACAAATAATAAATTATGCTGATTCAGACAAAGCAAACAGACTAATGTGTGTGCAGAATTAGTGTTCTCTCTCTCTCTCTCTTTTTCTCTTTCTCTCTCTCTCGCTCTCTTTATTTCTTTCTTTCTCCTTTTTCTCTCATCTGCCAGATCTCCTCTCTCCACACTCCTCTCCCCAGTTGCTCTGATCTCAAAGCACTTGTTGTGCGAGTAGTTGGGTGCCTCAGTGTTCAATTACGCTGCTTCAGCTCTCTCTCTCTCTCTCTCTCTCTCTCTCTCTCTCTCTCTCTCTCTCTCTCTCTCTCTCTCTGTGTGTGTGTGTGTGTGTGTGTGTGTGTGTGTGTGTGTAGACACCGGGCAACGGTGTGTGAGCCCTAGTTCTCTTACACACTGACTGTCACCGTGGCTATGAGACGTGGAATGCATTACAAAAGCTCAAGTTTAAAACGTTTCGCAAGTAAAAACATGCTAGCCTGTTTGGACACACACACACACACACACACACACACACACACACACACACACACACACACACACACACACACACACACACAGAGACACACACTCTCTCTTTCTCGCTCTCTCTATCTATATATCTCTCTATTTATCTTACTCACATACACACACACTATAATCAGGAGTGTTGTGTTTTAAAGGCCAAAAGCCAAAACCAATGTCTGTAATGTGTAAAGTAATCCTTCTGGCTTATTTGTAAAAGTAAACACTGAAATGTTCAGGATTCAATTCTTAAACTCATCCAACACACCGGTTTCAGAAATTACAGCAGGGCAGAGGAAAGCAGGGTAGAGTACTGTATAACAGGATCAGGAACGAGTACAGAGGGAGGAGAAGGGAGGCGTAGGGTAGGCAAAGATATCAGAAAGAAAAGTGGAGTAGAGTAGGGAAGAGAACAAAAGAGAAAGATAGAGTTGGGTAAGAGAACGATAGAGTAGAGTGGGGAAGTTAATGAAAGAGAAAGGTAGAGCACGGTAGGGAATGAAACACACACACACACACACAGAAGTATGCACAGAAAAAGGGATGTAGTATTAAGGTGCTTATTTGTCTTTTTTACACTTAGGTGCTCTTGAGCTCAACTATGAAGTTGTTCACATTTTTGTGTGTGTGTGTGTGTGTGTGTGTGTGTGTGTGTGTGTGTGTGTGTGTGTGTGTGTGTGTGTGTGTGTGTGTGTGTGTGAGTGGACTGTTGGTTGATTATTAGCCTTGCTGTAATGACAGTGCTGTCAGAGATCATTATTCATCCTCATTTTAACACGCACACACACACACATGCTCACACACAAAAACTGATTCACACACACATTCACAAGACAGAATCTCAGTAGTGAGTTTTTCGTTGTGGGGTGAACAGGGTTGTATGTTCTGCAGTAAACAGTCACACTGAAAGGACAGACTGATGAACACAAGCAAAATAACCTCCAAAAACACCTCTCTAATTTTTTCTATTCACAACAACGGTGTTAAAAGGAGACATGCACGAAATTCGGCAAATGAGACATAATTCTCAGTAAATAAACATGTACACTAAAAAAGCAAACTGGCACATGCTAACCAGCTCCTACATCCTTGATTGTGATGAACCAGCAGCCTAATTCAAGTAAATTATATCATTCACTCATTTTCTGTGCCAGATTTGACAAGATAGCATTGCAACACCATGTTGCTTTTCATGAAGCCATTGTTGCCATGTGTATGATAAACACTTCAGCAGGAAATGCAGTCCTGACTGGTCATGAGACTCTCCAGGGGGCTGCTTGTGCTATCTGCTATCTTCTGCATGCATTAGTACATAGGGTGGATACTTATTTTGGAAAACTCAGGACATCTTTTCAGCACTTTTAAAGCAATTTTCATAAACAGTTCTTGGAATGAAGGTAACCCCATTGAAATGTATTCCAGCCGCACTTATATTGCCCAAATTTCACCAAATGTACTCACCTGACTGGACGGTCAGTGATGAGCTGAGTGAATCAGTATTGTCACTCGATCTTTTTTTTTTAGATCTGTAGTGTTTTGGACTTTATAGTGAAATAATCTTTATACAAAAAAGTTACAAAAATAAAGAAATAAAAATCTACAGTATGGGCTAAAACGAAATCAGCCCAAATATCTATGCCATACCCCTAATGATTCACTTATTAAATAAAAATAATCTGCATTACACGCTTAAATCAGTAAATAAATCAATTAGGGGAATCTACGTATTATTCTCAGAAGATCAACATGCGCAAGTTAACAAATGTTTTTTTTTAATGGTTTTTCGAGGGTTGAGCTCATTGAAGGTTGTTTTCCAGTAATGGTATTCCCAGGTTACACTGACAAAAACAACACGTTTAAAAATTAGCACTTAAGTATGTTCCATTACACACCATCACAGATTATTATTGTACTTTTATAATAGGTTTCTTCTCACAAGTATTAAATAACAGCCTAATTCTACAGTGGTGTGAAAATGTGTTTCCCCCCCTGCAGATTTCTTTTTTTTTTTTTATGTTTGTCACACGTTTATGTTTCAGATTATCAAACTAATTTAAATATTAGTAAAAGATAACACAAGTGAGCACAACATGCAGTTTTTTAATGAAGGTTTTTATTATTGAGGGACAACAAAATCCAAAACTACATGGTCCTGTGTGAAAAAGTGTTTGCCCCCTGTTAAAACTGTGGTTTATCACACCCGAGTTCAATTTCTCCAGCCACACCCAGGCCTGATTACTGCCACACCTGTTCACAATCAAGAAATCTGTTAAATAGGACCTGCCTGACAAAGTGCAGTAGACCAAAAGATCCTCAAAAGCTAGACAGCATGCCAATCTATCAGTGTGGAAAAGGTTGTAAAGCCATTTTTAAAGCTTTGGGACTCCAGCAAACCACAGTGAGAGCCATTATTTACAAATGACAAAAACATGGAACAGTGAAGAACCTTCCCAGCAGTGGCCGGCCGACCAAAATTACCCCAAAAGCACAGCGACGACTACTCTAAGAGGTCACAAAAGACCCCACAACAGCATCCAAAGAACTGCAGGCCTCACTTGCCTAAGGTCAGTGTTCATGACTCCACCATAAGGTGGTCTGAACGAAAACCGCTGCTGAGCAAAAAGAACATAAAGGCTCGTCTCAGTTTTGCCAGAAAATCTTGATGATCCCCAAGACCTTTGGGAAAATATTTTTTGAACTTTTTGGAAGGTGTGTGTCCCATTACGTATGGCGTAAAAGTCACACCGCATTTCAGAAAAAGAACATTAAACTAACAGTAAAATATTGTGGTGGTAGTGTGATGGTCTGGGGCTGTTTTGCTGCTTAAGGACCTAGAAGACTTGCTGTGATAAATAAAACCATGAATTCTGCTGGTAACCAAAAAAATCCTGAAGAAGAATGTCTGGCCATTTGTTCGTGACCTCAAGCTGAAGCGAACTTGGGTTGTGCAGCAGGACAATAATCCAAAACACACCAGCAAGTCCACCTCTGAATAGTTGAAGAAAAACAAAATGAAGATTTTGCAGTGGCCTAGTCAAAGTCCTGACCTGAATCCTATTGAGATGCTGTGGCATGACCTTAAAAAGTCGGTTCATGCTGGAAAACCCTCCAATGTAGCGGTATTACAACAATTCTGCATATATGAGTGAACCAAAATTCCTCCACAGCGCTGTAACAGACTCATTGCAAGTTATCGCAAACACTTGATTGCAGTTGTTGCTGCTGAGGGCGGCCCAACCAGTTATTAGGTTTAGGGGAAAACACTTTTTCACACAGGGCCATGTAGTTTTGGATTTAGTTTTTTCTCAATAAAAAAATCCTTCATTTAAAAATTGCATGTTGTGTTCGCTTGTTATATTTTACTAATATTTAAATTAGTTTGATGATCTGAAACATTAAAGTTTTTTCAAACCACTGTAACTGCAGACTACAGACATGCTGATAAAGGCGGGGAATAAATGGGTGTGTTATGGCAGCGTGCTTCAAAAGCATTGTCCGTGCATGTGTGTGTGTGTGTGTGTGTGTGTGTGTGTGTGTGTGTGTGGTGTGTGTGTGTGTGAGTGTGTGAGGGACAGACAAAGTATGAGCCGACATGTACAGACAGGATACCGCAGGTGAGTCCTTGGTGTGTAATCTCCTCCTTGCGAGCAGGCTTGTCTCATATGAAAAGGTGTTAATTGTAGTAAAGACGAACAGTCTAAAAGTCTGACCAAATGAAGTTCAGTATGTGTGCTTTTAGCTTTTGGCAAGCAGTAAACACTAGGTGTTGATTGTTGCTATACTGTAGATCTTGACAGAGATAGAGTTCATTTTCTACTTTTTTGGGTGTAAAAAGTGGTTTTTAGTAAAAAAACAAAACATAAAATAAAAACATTTAATCTACCACTGAATCAATGCACACAAATAAAATGCATTCGATTATCTACAGTGTACTAACTCTTAAATACGCTCTGTTTAATGGTAGATCCTAAAGCATTTGTTCTAGCATGAAAATACATTTTCATGATAGACAATAAAGTGCTACAGAAAAGTAGACACAAGACAAAAAGAAAGTCTAATTTACAATATGAGGAAATACAAATGTCCCAATGTTTTTGTCTTTCTGTTGCTGTCTGTTAAATGCTTTTTCAGGCTCAAGATACACATATTTTACATACAATACTGCTGAAGAAGTAAATGCTGTTAATGCTCGACAGATCAGAAAATCAGAGCTGCATGTCACCTGTGTACTTGTATGAAGAAGGCTGAAAGCACTTTCTTTCAAGCTG
Source organism: Silurus lanzhouensis (assembly GCA_039877035.1). Classification (NCBI taxonomy): domain Eukaryota; kingdom Metazoa; phylum Chordata; class Actinopteri; order Siluriformes; family Siluridae; genus Silurus; species Silurus lanzhouensis. The sequence continues at coordinate 4,688,946 of JBCEWE010000578.1, read as the reverse complement.
GCTTTACCTGTCTTGGATGGAAAAAACATGCCATTGCATCGTCTTTGATAAACGAGATGGATGAGAGTTGCCAGATAACCAAACCGGGGAGAAATATCGCAAACACGAATAAACTCCGATAACATTGTGCTGCTCATGAATGCAGTCTTACAGCAAATGTGGGTTTTGATGGTAAATCAAAGTCTTGCGAATAAAGCTAAACTGGTCTTGCCAGCAAATCTGACAAATTATTCCTGATGAGATATGCCGTGTTCATTTCGTTTCTGGTTGCTTGCTTTTAGTTTGCATGCATTACACTGCTCTGAGCTCATTTTTTTTGTGTGCGGGTTTCAGTACTAAAAGCAGCCACACAAAAGCAGAAGACGAAACTTGCCATTTTCTATGAGCACACATGAGCATCAAGGCCAGTCAGAAATGACTTCGACACAACCTAACCACACACACACACACACACACACACACACTTTCGCTCTCTCTCGCTCTTTCTCTCATTTCCTTAGCAACCATGACTCATTTCCCTAACAACACAGCAGAACAGAACCGCATAAAGAGAACCAGACAGAAAGAGAAATAATTTGATGGAAGATAACTGAATTAACCTTTTTTTGTGAGTTGCAGGCATCCAGCGGACAAATTAGAAGAACAGACGAGAGTTTTCAATATTCCTTACAGATTAATTTTTACAATGTCTACACACACGCCTTCACACAAACCTTGTTAGGCTCTGTGTAAGACACCGTGGTCTAGGGGCAGTTGGTAATAACTACGAGTAGACAATTTCTCCATTCTATCCACCCTACTGGCACAGAGCACTACACCTAACCACTAATTTACCAGTTGGAAATTAATAAGGATAAAATGCGGAGGGTAAAAAAATTGCACCGTTCTCTTTTGTACATACGGTATCCTGGATTTCTACTGCAAGCTCTTTAATCTTCCTTCACTAGCATATGGGACATATCCAAACGAATGTCTGTTTGGACAATTCCTTCAATCTGTACTTTTAACTGCACTGTTATCTATTACTTCACCTCTCGGAAACGTGGGACAGAACGGAAACTATGCGATGTTTGATGAGGACTGCATTGTAGATTTTCAGCAGCTTTGGGTGTTGTTGGTTTGGTTAGAAAACAGAGCTCTTGCATTATCCGTCTCTTGAGATTAGCTTCGCCTTTCTCTTTTTTTCCTCCTGCTCATTCTCTCTCTTCTCCATATGTGTAGTCATTACCGATGATTACCTTCTGCTCTACAGAATCTCTGTAATGCACACGGAATTAAATAATTAATGCAGCTATAATGATAACTTGCATAGACATCGCACACACGCAGTAAATGAACACTGTACTTTTATAAATTTACAAAACAGAACTCTACAGTAACAGCCGAAATGAGACCCTGATAAATGCTCTCAAAGCATTGTGGCATCATAGAGCTGTACTGTATGCCTGAAAATGTGGATGCACAAAGATTTCTAAATGCATTTGAAATGAATTCTGTACATGCATGTGTGTAAAGATGCAGAGTACGCAACTAGTTGGTTTAAGGCCAGGGCTTTGAATGTTAATGAGAGCTTTTTCACAGCAAATATACGAGAGAAGGGGCAAAGAGGAAACGAAACAAACAAGCAGAGAAAAGCCTGTTTAGAGGAGAGAAGAAGAAGCGAATGTAAGAAAATGAGTGGGTGGATGGATAGACAGTTTGAGATAGACAGAGTGGTAGTTTGAGTGATTAGGAGGGTATAGGAGCAAGTGGCTGGGTGAATATTTGAGTGGGTGGGGTAAGTGTATGGGTGGTTGGATGGGTGGATGAGGGTGGTTCAGTGGTTGGTTGGCTAATTGAACAAATGAATGGGTTGGTTGGTTAGGTCAATGGAGGGATAGATGGATAATAAGCAAGTTGGTAAGAAAAAAAAACATACAATATTAGGAATAAACCTAGAGGGAAATCAGACTCAAAAGGGAACTCTTCCTCATCTCATTAAAAGCAAAACACACTCAAAAGACAGGGCTGGACAGTTAGAATAATGGGTAGCTGGATGATTGGTATTTGGGCGGGTTTTTACTTTCAATATAGCCACATTACAGGCTCATTATTATTCCAATGCATTCTATTAATTATTTGAAATCCTAATACTATTTTGCTGATGGCTTGAACCTCAATGTAAACTGATATTTTTTTATTTATTAAAAGTGCTTATTTCGGAAAGCTTGTTGGCTACTGTACACGTTTTACACTGCTGACACGGTTATACCTGTACTGAGATAGAATCACCAGATGTGAATGGAGTCAGACAGAAAAAGGCAGAAGCCATAAGGGAAAGCAAGTTGTACCTTGAGCATTTGGGGATAATACAAAAAAAACCCACACACTTAAACCAAACAGGCAAATAATGCAACCACCTTCCTCCAAACACCAGGTAATCTTGTTGATCTTGCACACAAAAAAGCAGGATCCCTTTACACAAGGTAAATAAGATTCAACAAGGTGAACATAATGAATATATTTCTTCATAATATTATCTTTATATTTTTCTCTATGCTGTACCACACATTTTTATGAGACATTAGATTTTTTTATAAATTATACCCACACAAACACACCTGCTTGTTATATATAAACGATGGAATAAAACATATAAATAAAACCTGCATTTTAAACTCGCCAATCCACTCTTTTACACCAACTGTAAAAGTTCCTTTATTCTGCTGGTCATGGCTTGTTTGAAGATGAAGAACATGCACGTACACAAACACTTACACGCACACGCTCCTAACATACTTTTTGGTATCTGACATCACTGCTTCACATTTTCAAAACATGCACTATGTACAATAACAATAGTGCAGCAGACTGCTAGTGACAGCTTGGGTAAACAGAACATGTGGGTGATCCATTTTTTTTACATTTGATGACAACTTTTTTGAACACAAACAATCTAAGCCAATCAGAGTCAGTTTTGCTGACTAAAACATTAATGACATGATAAATCCATAAATCATATAGCTAGATTATTATTATTTTATTATTATTATTATTATTATTATTATTATTATTATTATTATTATTATTATAATTATTAATATTATTATTATTATCACTTCCCAGGAAAATTATTTCTGGGTGTATGTATTTGGTCAGAATCTGGTGAAGATCTGGTGGCAGAATGTGTGCAAGAGAGAAAGAGAGAGAGAAAGAGAGAGAGAGAGAGAGAGAGAGAGAGAGAGAGAGAGAGAGAGAGAGAGAGAGAGAGAGAGAGAGAGAGATAGATTGGTGGATGAATGGTTAGCTGGGATTCGATATTTGTGTTGATGGGTGGTTGGTTAAATGGATGGTTAGCTGAAGGGACAATTGGCAGAGGTGGAAAGAAACAAATTACATTTACTTGTGTTACTGTATTTAAGTGTTTTTGTGTGTACTTTAACTTTTTAAAGTAGTTTGAAATCTGTTATTTTACTTTTACTAAAGTATGTTTTGTTTCTAGTATTGTACTTAACTACATTTAAAATTCTATCCTTTACTGAATAACAATAAATAAAGAAATCTAAATAATGCAAGTGGAATAGAAATCATGCCCTGGGATCGAACGCTAACGCTAACTCACACGAAAGAAAGATGGAGAAGGTCAAGACAGACGCCGGGGATGCAGACACGGGAAAATGCTGTAGAATCGGAAGTCTGAATTCTGAATCTGCATTTCATAAATGCCATTCTATTGCACTTTAATTTGTAAAGGTTTGATTCGATTAAAAACAACTACATTGAAATTTATATCCCCTACATTTGAATCCCCCACCCCACCCCCACTGTTAAAACTTGAGTAGAATATTTTATTACTCTTTCATCCTCTGGCAAATGAATAAGATAAAATATACCTGTATCCGTCCCACAGTGGAAAAATTGCTTAATAAAAGGTTAGTTGGGTGGATGAATAGATTAGTTAATGGGTGGGTGAGATATTGGTTGGTTGAGGGGATGGTAAGATGGATGGTTAATTGGGTGGTTGGTTGCCTGAATGAGTGGATAAGTAGGTTAATGGGAGGTTTGATGGATGTGTGTACAACAGCATAAGAAGTGCGAATGAATTGAAAAGGCATCTTGGTAGTTTTTATCTCTGCCAGATAAAATGCAGACAATTGCATCTTTCTTGGAAAAGTCTTTTGTTTATTTCACCCATCAGGCTTTGAGTATAAACTCTGGCCAATATTGTGATATTGTACACATTGCTAAAAGCTCTGTAACTGGAAGCCTGTGTTCACAATTCCCCAGACACATGCTGGACAGAAGCTTTACAGGAGTAAATAATAATAATAATTATACATTTTGAGTGTGTTTTTATAATACTAGCCTACTTATATAGTAATGTGTATTGCCACATCAACCGTCCAATTCAGGATGTTAATTAATTTCACGTTTATTTTTATTTTTTCGGTTTGACAACAACTTCCTGATCAAAAGAGATGATGAAACATGACATCACCGTTAATGGAACATAATCTAATGAGTGCTCTGGGAAACCATATTCAACACTGGATCAATAATGTTGATGTCTGTACAACAAACAACTCAGACACACTTATTAGCCGATGACACACAACTAGCGGAGAGCAGATTTAGTCTGCGCGTTTTGCTTTGAGAGCACAGCTGTGTTTCTAAATCGCTCTGTTTTGGATTTTTGGTTTCATTGATTTGTCATCCATTACTACCAGACCAATACTTAGATCAGTTTTTGAAATGATATATTATTAAACCCATTTTGAATAAATATGAAAGATATTCATGCAGGTTTGGGAGAGTGTGTGTGTTCATGAATGGAAAATACACGTCAAAGTGTAGTCCTGCTTCATTTCTGTCCACACTAGTGTGTGCTTTTATGGGGGTCATTTCCTGTGTTCATGTTCAACAATACACAAAGTCTTTCAAGGAAAGATAAGGTTGGTGCTCAACTCACACACACACACACACACACACACACACACACACACACACACACACACACACACACCAGTATGAATACTATTAAAATATGTGATTTTTTCCTATCTGTAATATTGCTGTTAATTTTCTCCGATTCGTTGGTTCTCGTATCTCATTAATTTGTTTAAAAGATATAATTTCTATTATAAGTTTATTATGTTTTTTGTATCCTCTGATGCACAAAAATGGGACAAATTAAACACACTACATTTATGGCACACATTGTTTCCACAGATGTAAAAAACTACTAAATCAATATTCGTAGCGTGTGGCACGAATCAAAAGTTGCAACTATGGAGAAATGCCTGCAACAAAAATTAATAATAAAACTGACTAATAAAAAAAGCTGGAAGCATTTCATTCTCAGCTGGAGTGTGTCATGCAGCATGCTGTGGCGCTCGATGTTACTACATTTAGACTAAAAACACATTAATGGAAAATGTTAGAGGGCATTACTACAAACAAAGCGGTACTTATAAAGTATGGAAACTGTCTTATTCTTTGCTGTCATCTTTATGACTCATAATTGATAATACTTCCATTTTATTCATTGTGGTCGATGTGTGAAGCTGTGAATGTGCAATGGGCCAAAAATACAGAGAAATAAAACACTTTTAGCCATCTTACATTTACTGCATTTGGCAGACACCCTCATCAAGAGCAACTTATAATTATCTCATTCATAGAACTGAGCAGGTATGAGGTGAAGTGCCCTTGCTCAGGGGTCCAGGAGTGGCAGCTTGGTATGGCTGGGATTTGAACTCACAACCTTTACAGCCAAAGTTCAATACCTTAACCACTAAGCTACAACCTCCCCTAACGTTACAATTGTGAAGTTATACTGTATATGAGCATGGCGGTGATGTACCGCTAAATCACAGCCCTGCTGGTGTTTGTAAGGTTTAAGGTTTGTCTGTGGTTTCTAAACCCCTTTTCCACATTTAGTCCCCATCTGCTGTCATAATTACATCCACTCTTCTGGGAAGATGTTCTACTAGATTTTGGAGTGGGGTTGCAGAAATATGTGCTCATTCATCCGATGAGCATTGAGTTCCAATTCAAGCCAAAGGTTTTCAACAGGGTTGAGGTCAGAGCTCCACAGCAGGACACTCGAGATTTTACAATCCAACCCATGTACAGTAAACCATATCTTCATCAAACAGTTGGGGGTCTCCCAGTTGAAGAGGAAAATTTTATTCTACCACATCCAAAGACATTTTAAAACAATTGTGTGCCTCCAAATTTCTGTTAACAGTTCTGTAAAAGCCACATAAGGGTGAAGAAGCCAAAAATTGTCAAGTCTCCACTCTGCTTTTGGTTCTTAACCCAAAAAGAGTCGATTCAATGATTCGACACACACTGACAACTACGAGTAAATACTACTCTAAGCTTTGGAGTCGATTCTGTACACTGAATAGGATTTGTTTATTGTTATCTGTTTACAGTCAGCAAACCAGCCAATGCCTTTATTCTGTATTCATCTGGATAGAAGTAAAAAAAAAAAAAAAGCTTAGATTGCAAACATAGTAGTTTTTAAATTGTATAAAAGCTGCCACCTATATACAGCACCAAACAGAAAAACAAAAGATTTTATTCACTTATGTTTTCTTATTGCTGTTTGTACTTCATTTTACTTCGTGGCACAGTTTCATCATGGTGTGTAAAACTATAAAGGTATACAGTAATCCTATGACACTGAACTTATGTGGCAGTTAGTGGCCTTCTACCATATTTTTCAGACTATAAGCCGCTACTTTTTTCCCACGTTTTGAACCCCACGGCTTAAACAACGAAGCGGCTTATTTATGAATTTTTCCTAGGTTTTTCCCGGTTTCACAAACTTCAAGCCAAAAAAGCTGAGCCCCATAACATTAGACCAATGAAATTTCCGAACGGAAACGAAAAAACGCATCTCACTGTGTTCTGAGCTGCACTGCATCGGGAGAAATTTTTTTTTTTCTTAAACGCACGACGATGCCAAAAAATAAACTCCCAACAGAAATAGTTGTGAAAGGAAGGAGGAAGACAGTGAACAATGACTTTCTTGGTAGGCTACTGTTTATATACAAGCCGTTGTAGCGCGTTGAGTCTGGGTGAAGGGAGCGCTCGCTAACTCCAGTTGCAACAGAAGTCATATAAGCACAAACAGGTTTCCAAAACTCGTGCTTTTTTATTATTCTTGGCAACAGCGTTAGGGTTAGTCAAAGAAACTTAGAAATGAGCATCAGAAAATAATAAGGATATATTCCTCGGTCTCCACACATGCAGTAATAGCGGAAAAATGCGGCGCCAGGCTATACCCGAAATGCTGCTCTGCTCTTAAAGGAAGCGCAACATATTTCAACCGTTACACCGTGTAACAGACACTGTCTTACGTTAAAGCCTGTGTAAAGTTCATTAGTTTTAATGTAGACGGCTTATAGACAGGTGCAGCTTATTTATGTTCAAAACAAAAATCTTTGTCAAATTCAGTGGTTGCGGCTTATATATGGGTGCACTTTATAATTTATATATAAATTATGGTAATCATAAATTGTTAAAGTGATTTATTTATATATTGTTTAATATATATATATATATATATATATATATATATATATATATATATATATATATATATATATATATATATATATTATTTACAGCCATGCATCATTTTATACATTTCTGCTGAGCAGCCGCTCACTTCAGTGTCTGGCTCTTGACCTGATAGAAACACTGACTGCATGTAGCTGTTGTATGAAGGGGTCATCAGCAGTATAATAGCTGGGCTTAAAATATGACGACAGGACACGCTGAGCCACACGTTTAAAATACAACACCACAGGGTGGAGGGTGCAGAGTGCACAGCCGCTGAAGGACATTACACTCAGAGGTGTTGATTTCGGCACTAACTCTACCCTTTAGATCAGACATTAGGTCATCTGTTCTAATTGACATTGAATCATTCCAGAGACAATTTTACACACAAAACTGAGTACAAAAGAGGGGGAAAGAGAGAGAGAGAGAGAGAGAGAGAGAGAGAGAGAGAGAGAGAGAGAGAGAGAACTAAACAAAACAGCAACACTATTAAAACAAACTTTAGTTTTCATCCCGAGTTTTATAAATATAATAAATAAGTCTTATATAATATATAATAAATATATTATATATTTATTTATTATAATAATGTTTTTTTCTTTTAATTGTAAATGTGGTAAAGTTTTCCGGTTTCGGAAATTTTGACCCAGAAATATCTTCTTACTTGGATGTTCCCAAAATTTGTATCTCCCTATAAACCTTTAAATGTGCAGCATGTCATTTATTCATGGATTAAATGTTTGGTAAATTGATGTGGTGTAAGCAGATTAACACACATCACATGCACATGCATCAAATCCCCTTGGCGTTGGTGTATTATTTTCATATACCAGCACATAGTGTGTTATTTCTCTCTTATGCAATAGAGGAATCTAAACTGCTTTTAGTTTAAAGTGTCTTAGAAAGGTGTACTGTTACACTTTCATTAGGTTGTAAGAATTTCACATTCATGTCACTCTAAACATTTACATTTTGGGCATTTGGCAGACACACCCTTATCCAGAAGAACTTACAGTTATCACATGTATACAACAAAACAGTTAAAGGTTAGGAGTCTTATTCAGGACAAGGTGGCAGCTTGGCGGTGCTGGAATTTGAACTCATGATCTTTTGATCAGAAGTCCAGCATCTAAGTCACTGCTACGTCTACTCAACTCTTCGCAATGTTTCAAACTTTATCATAAACAAGAGCTAAAGAAACCACAGAACAACACGCCACCGCTGAACTTAAATAAAGCAGACTGAGACCTAGTTTTATGACTTCACAATGTACAATGTTGTGTTAGCTAGAGCTCGAGGATTCTGTGTGTGTGTGTGTGTGTGTGTGTGTGTGTGTGTGTGCATTGTGAAAAGTGCATTGTATCCGTTGTATAGTGATTAGACTGAGCTTTTAAATTGGGAATAAAATTTAAACCTTTAACATTTATAGCTCAAGAGTCAACACACACACACACACACACACATTCATGCAAGGGCATGTGCAAGATACAGTATCACAGTTACATGGAATAGTAAGGTACAGCTGCATTATAAATAAGGCAGGACCAATGACTGATTACTGTCTCATTACTGTCTCTGACGTGTGTTGTAGAGACAACAGGACCAAAGAGGACTGACTGCTGCATTCTCACACACAGCATCTGAATGCTGTGACTACGGTAAGTATGTGAGACCAGGAAGTTTATTTCTCTGAAGTACAGCTCACTTCCAGAATTCCCAGACTGTTTTTAGCATGACCACGTCGACTCCTCTGTAACACAGACGTCAACGACGTCACACCAGTGTCCCCTAGCACAATCCAATAATGAAGCATGTGTTAAAACAGTACTGGGAGGCAACATATATCTATTTGTGTGTGAGAGAAAGAAAAAGAGAGACAGGATGAAGCTAAATAGTCCACACACAATACAAGCGAGAACTGCCATTAAGCGTAAGCCTACACCCACACGTGTGCCGAATCCTGAACTACATCCTCGACCTTTTCCTACACGCGTCCTCTTAAAACCGGTGCAATTTCATTAATTACAGCTGCAGTTATTCAGTTTGTCAATACAAACTAATGCTAATGTCTGACATCAGGGTGACGCCTAAGACGTGTTTGAGAAGTGCTTCCTCTCAGACATGTGATTGTTTTGAAACTGGTGCTTCTGCAAAGTCAAAGAACAGCTTATAATGCTTGTGGGCGATGCAACAAAAAAATTGGTTTAGGGTTTGTGAAGACATTTTAATGATACACAATATGTACCACGATGCATAGCTCGCAAACTGACAGCATCGCAAACGAAATGAAGGACCTGAAACATGTATTCGCTTAACTAAGATCTGTTTTGACATTGTGAGTACATGTTCTGGTCCTTACAAGCAAAACTGGCATGCTTTTTGCATTTCAAATAAATAAATAAATAAAGAGCCAAGAAGATTCACTTCAGTTGTCAAAGTCTCATGACTTTCAGTTATTTTCACACCTGCCTCACCGAGACCCATATAAACCTCCTGTTCATAAATAAAAAAAAACACCTTCCTGAACTACCAGATCGTTAGTGTGACCTCAAGTGATGTGAATGAGGGTCACACAAGAGAACATTTCTAAAGAAACCTTTTTTGTTGTACATTCTGCATTTGATATTGATTATGGACCAGGATCTTCTAACCGCATCTAAATGATTTCCAAACTGGAAACTTTCCAAGGAAACTAATGGAAATATATGGAATTTGAACAGGAATGAATGGAAATAAACTGAGAATTTAAAACCTTTAACAGGAAACTTAAAGGGAATAATCTTGCAGGTTAAACAGTGTGACGCGCCCCCAGCCAAAGTGCCCTGCTTTCGGTCGCCTTTGTTCCAGAAGGAAAACAAGCAAAAAACAAACAAACAAACAAACAAGCAACCAGATTGAATGCAATTTAAGTTAAATTTCTATTTTTGCACATACATCAATCACATGCACACAGAACACTTACTGCAGCACTATTGAGGCCATAACACCCCCCCCCACACACACACACACACACACACACACACACACACACACACATGTACTGTGCCTTCTTCCATAACATAACACTGATCATTTCTTGAATCCTGCATTTTTTCATTATTTCATAAATATTACATACATTTATTACATTTAAGACAAACATGTCATTTTTTTTTTATCTGTATTTGTTTGCATGCATATCAGCTTATGACCAAACAGAATGTTTATATTTATGTTTGCATATATTCCTGTAAATTCCCATAAATTCCTTGTACGTTTCCAATTTGGAATACGTCCACAATTTCCCAGATGAAGTTCCCGTGGAAAGTTTCCGGAAAGATTATGAAAGTTTTCTGCCCCTTTGCAACCTTAGTTAGAAGTGAAATAGCAACATCACAGATCAGTGCAATTTTCAGTAAACAGAGGGACCTCTGTTCAGAGGCATAATAGTGTGAGATCATTTAGCCCAGACACAATGAAGCTGTGCTGGATAGCAAACTTAATCGCACTCACTCTCTCTTTTACATACACACACAATTGCTTGGGAATCTCTGGGTTGCTCTATAAAGACTATAATGCAATTCTGGCTTCTAAAATAAAAAAAATAATAAAAAAAAATATTTGGATATCAAGCACACACTTTAGGGTGGAACTGCAGCAGAGCCGAGTGTCTGAAAAGAAACAGATGTTGCTGCAGAATTGCTGAAACCTGCTTTATTCATTTGCATCCCATTCAAGGAGTTTGGTTTCCTTTTTCAATCCATGGCAAACTCATTACATATTCACATTTTTTCACCAGTTCATGTCTCTTTATAAGTCACCTTCCAGACACTTTTATTCAAAGCTAATTAAGTCTGAAAGCATACCATCCAAACCAAAAACAACAGTGAGTGAAGTGTTCTGCTCGGCCACAAGCGAGAAAAAAGTAGTCTACAGAAAAGCCACTGGAATGTGTTCAGGCATTCACATTTTATCTTAACTACAGTAGAATAGATGTGGTGCTGTTACTGTCTAAAACTCGACCGTCCATTCAGAAGGACTTTACTGGTTACTAGTCATCATGAAGAATAATTACAAACACAACTCCAAACTTAGGTGCTTGGCCGCTAAATTAAAGACACAACTTGGGTTTTAGTAGCTGATGCCGATATATGCTGAGTAAATTCTGCTCAAATCCAAAAATAAACTAGCTTGCTACATTTTTAAATGAATTAGTTTGCTATATTTTTGAATGGACTAGCTCAATACATTTTTTGAATGAATACACTAGCTACATTCTTGAATGGACTAGCGAACTACATTTTTTGATGGACTAGCACACTAAATATTTGAATGGACTAGCGCACTAAATTTTTGAATGGACTAGCTTGCTACATTTTTGAATGGACTAGCTTGCTACATTTTTGAATGGACTAGCTTGCTACATTTTTGAATGGACTAGCTTGCTACATTTTTGAATGGACTAGCTTGCTACATTTTTGAATGGACTAGCTTGCTACATTTTTGAATGGACTAGCTTGCTACATTTTTGAGTGGACTAGCTCAATACATTTTTGAATGGACTAGCTCAATACATTTTTAAATGAATATGCTAGCTACATTCTTAAATGGACTAGCGCACTTAATTTTTGAATGGACTAGCTTGCTACATTTTTGAATGGACTAGCTTGCTACATTTCTGAATATGGACTAGCTTGCTACATTTTTTTTTAATGGACTAGCTTGCTAAATTTTTTAATTGACTAGCACACTACATTTCTTATTGGACTAGCGCACTACATTTTTGAATGAACTAAATCACTACATGTAGCTCGCTACACTTTTTTATTAAACAAGCTCGCTAAGGAACATATCAAATCTTTTAGCAGGACATTACTGATATGCTTTTACATATGCAGGACATTAAATGTTTCACATGCTGATGTTTAACTTACCATCTTGGTCTATGGGTCGGGAATTTCAATGATAACAGGTTTAACTGCTTTAGATGAGCAGAGCAAAGCCTGAGCACTATTATTAATCAGTCAAGCTCAATCATAACATTACTTTGTTTATGATGTCCTTATTGATGTCATTATCATTAAAACACAAAATATTTTTTTCCCTGTTATCTAAACATCTTCTGGTTTCTTAGTAGCGTTAGCAGGTGCATGGTTTATTTTTAGCCATTAACAGTTATTAGTAGTAAAGTCATGAAAAAAACATGAAATCATGATTTCAGTTTCATGCTGTCTTCACACTTACTATGCAGTCTGCATGCTTATCTTTTCCCAAGTAAGGCATGCAAATGAATAACAAGAAAGAAAAGCCTTCTTGAACTGATGCTGTTGCTGTCGAGTTCTGTTTGTTTTGGTTTTGATGTTTTTGTCATAAAATGCTTTCTTTAGCGTCACAGGATCGCTTGTATACTAAACAAAGCAGTCAGTCATCATTTTAAAACAGAAAGGAATACTGAATATGAAATAAATAATTGACCATATCTTGTATCTTGTAATCATGGCGATCGGAATAATGACATTAGCGTTTATTGAAACGCAACGTTTTTTCCCTTCCTAACACTTAAACGGAAGAGTTTCCCATCGTGCTCATGTTGACATCTCTCTAATACATTCTTTCTTTAGCCATGACACCGTTTCCTTCTAAATGAAAAGTCAAAACTACTAATGATGTGCAGATAATAGAGTTGCTACAGAGGTGTGATACACAACAGGAACTGAATAACATGCAAAAAAGCGAGACTCAACCTTGATAAAAAGACCTGAATAAATGCTAACAAGTATTTACTCAAGGGTTGAGTTACTGCCAATGTCCTGAATTATTTCGTCTTTATTCAAACTTAGTCAAAAAGAACGTATGATTTGTCATTTATTACTAAATCAACTGGCAACTGATAAGGTTGCTCAAAAGGCGCTTAAAATCCTCGCATCATGCCATTTCATGCCAAGTTTACTGGCAATTGCTGAGGTATAAGAGGAATAAAACGTGTTGTTAATTAAAAACCCGTCGATCCTAACTACTGCCATGTACAGTCACTTCCTTAAAGTGCATTATTCCCTATCATGTATAGTAGTGATGAGTTGCTCATAAATAATTCGTTAATTTTGAATGAGTCTAAGAACGAGTCTTTAAAGTGTGATTCGTTTATTTTGTACTAGACGCATATCAGCATAGAATCACAAAATCTCTCTAGGTTTTGTACAGGAAACAGAATTGAGTAGTTTACTGTCAACTCTTCAAGCCTGAGTCGTTCGTTCTTTTGTCACATGACTCCCATACACGCCATGCGGTGCAATACATGGGAAACAGAATTTAGTAGTTCATCTCATTAATCCTCTAGTCTGAGTTATTCATTCTTTAATCAGGTAACTCGCATATATGCTATGCAGTGCATTACAGAGGAAACAGAGTCGTTTACCTTTTGAATCTTCTGGTCCGAGCCGTTCGTTCTTTAATCACTTGACTCCCATAGACATTACACAATGCAATAGATCACGTTTTTTTGGCCGCATCTTGACTTTATTGTTACAAAAATTATGGGAGTCAAAAGAACTGACAATACGGACCAGAGGATATGAGAGGTGAGCTACTCATTCTGTTGATCATAACTTCTCTTTAGTTGCACTGTCATATTTTCATTGTTGGAACTATAATCAAAGTTGGTGGACAGGGGGATCTGCTTATTGAAAATGCAACATTTTATTTTATTTCAAAGGAATGAAATGAACTGATTAAATAATATAAAAAAAAAAAAAACATTTCTTTATTTTGATGAACGAGTTTAAAAAGTCACTAAAATGATCCGATCATTAATGTTTATGTAGCAGGTGGGGGCGTGGTTTAGGGGGACTATAAACCGGAAATATTCCAGAAGTCCCAAAAATTCCACTTCCCATTTGGTTGTGAATGCAGCATGTTCCGTAGAGATGATTGCTCTCTCTCTCTCTCTCTCTCTCTCTCTCTCTCTCTCTCTCTCACAGTAAGCTGACGGTATATATTCCTATGAGCCAAAAAGAAGGGAGAATGCTGAGCGAGCTGAAAAGTTGAAGAATTTTCTGTTTCGTCATGAACTCCACCAAACTAAATAAGCTCACTCTGAAACGCTTGGTTTCTCGAGTAGAATGGAATCCCATAAGGCACTGTACCAACAAGACAAAAAAATTTATTTTATGTCATGCTGAGGATTTTAGTACTGTACAGAAATGGCACTTATGGTGCAAATCCCAACTGGTGCACATAAAACTGATATAACCGAGTTAGTCAGTAATGCACAACTTTAATATCTCATTGTATTTATCCCTGGGAAACTTCATTTGAGGTAATTTTTTTTCCACAAGGCACTTGAGAGTCATATATAGTTCCATGCTGTCTGTTTGAAGACTAATCTTTAAGCCTCGGCTTGTTCAGAAAATAAGACTGCACTGCTCTCAGACTCCCCCAAGACCAAAGACGCTCCATTGCGTCCGATCGTTTTAGATTTATTCCAACCCTAAACACACCTGGAGCAGGTAATCAGTGGCTCCATGCCTACATGAAAAGCTGACATCGTGCTTAGTGCTGAAACGAGATAAACACAGATGTGAAGTGGCTGATGATCCCAAAGGACTGGATGGAGAATCAACGCCCCGGGCTGCATTCTCACCAAAATACCCATTTCCTCTTTGGTAGCTAACAAGGGAAATGCTAATTTAGACAGAAGGCAGAACAGTTATTGGCAAACACATTATACCAGTTGGGTACTGTACAAAAGACTCATGCAGTTACCCTCTGTGCGGTTTGGAAATTATGTTTTGGCTGTTATGTGTGGTTTGGTGAGAACAAGTATATTCTCGTGGATTTCATTTATCTAAATAGATTAACATTCTACAGGCTATCAAATGTATAAGCTAAATAATAATTACAAGATAGGAGTATCAGGAGAACAATGTTGTTGCATTATTGAAAAAATTATAATGAAAAATAATTTTTTCTTTCTTTCCTTTTGTAGATGAAAATGGTTACACATTGATCCATGACTGCATTTTTAACATACATTTTATTATTTTTATAGGTTATACACCATGTAAGTGAAAGAATTTTGAATCATTTTTGTAGTGGATTTGGTATTGATATCAAATGATAGTCAAGGGTTCATTATTGTTGCAGGAAATGAAGTTAGAAGTCTTATCACTTTTTTCCTACAATCATTGGTCGTTTATATGCCACGATCCGATATTATGATGCAAAATCCAGATAAATGTGTGATGTAGTAATCTGCATCAACTACAATAAACTACAATAACAAGAACTTAATAATTTGACATTGAAAAATCTTTTTTTTATATATATATATAATTTGTAATTTTTCTTTTTAACATTTTACTGATTCAGTCTTAGGTGTAATAATAATAATAATAATAATAATAATAATAATAATAATAATAATAATAATAATAAGAGCTGAAACACTGGAAAACCTTTAATGCTGTGAATGCAGGCTACTGTATGTTGACATCTTGGAATTGTACAGATCACATGGGAATTAAAACGTCAGCCATTTTGAATGTTTACATCAACGCAAAAATGTCTCCGATTTATCCACTGGGGAGAGATGAGCGGATTCGAGGGAAGGCACTGATCCAATCTGGAGTATCCGTTTCATGTCCGACAGTGACCCGAGATGCCTGACTCTTCTAAATTTTTCTCCAATTATTTGGACAAGTACAGTGTTTAAAATGCAATGAAAGTCTAACTTACATGTTCTCCTGCACCAAACATCACAACAAACATACAAACAGCGGATTATTTCCACACTTCTGTGTTTACCGATGAAGAAGCGCAAGTTCTGAGTGCTGCGAGTAAGTGTTTTTAAAACCTCTTATTCGAAAGCAAACGCAGCTTGCAATCACTGCAGCATCCATCAAATCACAACTAAGTCAAGCAAACAATCGTACCCAAGAGTTCACTCATTTCCCAATGTGCTTGTGAGGAAGAAAAATGGATTGTATATACGCACACAACTGTAGCTTGTGTTTTATGTAAACACACAAAACATTCAGATCTGTGTTTATGATGTATTGACTGTTCAATCCAAATAATGTCTTGTGTCTGTGTGTGTGTGTGTGTGTGTGTGCATGTGTGTGTGTGTGTGTGAGACAACGTGCATCGTAATGATGTCTGATTTCAAAGTTCTTAGTTGCTACTTAACTACAGATGTATAATGCTAGTGCTATTAATCCCTACTCATCTGTGAATCCAGACGTGTACTTTCACGGAGAAACGCAAATCAATTGTGAAACGACCAATATCCTGACAGTTCCAGATCACAAGTGCAACTGTAAAATGCATTTATATTAGTAAAAAATATCGCTTCCACGGCTTTCAAGCAACCACGTCTACAGCGCTCGTCATTGTTTACATTTTTCATTGTCAATAGTTCTTTTCAAAAATCCAGACACTTAGTTTTCTCTATGAAAATTCTGAAGAAAATATACACTTTGAGTCATTCATTTAGTTTTATGTGAACGTTAATGTGTATTGTTTTGCATTTGTTTTATTATACAGAAACTCCTCAGGGGGAAAAGGGAGTGTTTAGTGCATTGTTAAAACCCGAATATATGAAAAAAAATTATATATTCACAAATGACAATTTTCATCATAACCAGCACACATCCTGATATTAGCTCATGTGGCTAGTTTATTCATATTATCTATTACATAGTAAACTATTTTATTTGAGACTATAATATTGGGGTGTTTGTATTGGGAAGTGACGTCCATCACAGTCGATGGTAAAGAGGGGGGAAGCCAGTAATAGAGGATTTTGCAGAATGTTTTGAGCATTGTGAAATTGTGGAGGACGTTATGATGTTATGACGGGATACCAGAACATTTTTGTTTTGTTTTGTTTTGTTTTGTTTGTTTGGTTTTTTAAACGCTCATTTAGCATCAGTTCAACATCAAGCAGAACATTTCGGAAGGAATAAAAGATGGAAGAATCTCCTGACTCTCACTTGCCACAACACTCAAGATCTTGTCTGTATGATTATTTTTTAAGTTAAAAAAAAAAAAAAAAAAACATTAACATTTATTAGATATCAATCAGTGTTTGACTCATTAATATCATTCTATCAATAGATTGTTGTGCTGAGAGTAACAGAGTCTTTTTCACAAAAACTGAGTTCATTAAGCAAAGAGTCTTGTGATAGAAATGATAATAGGAACATTATAGCCGTAATAAATCATAGCACTTGGATACTTAAGTGCATTTGAAGGCAAATACTTTTGTACATTTACTCAAGTGAAAGTTTAAAGTGTACCTTTAAACTTTCACTTGAGTAAAAGTACAAAAGTATTTGCCTTCAAATGCACTTAAGTGCATCCATAGCATGTACAGTAGAGATACAGTACATGCTTTGGATGTGGGACTTTAAACTATAAGGTTGCCAGTTCAAATCCCAGCACTACAAAGCTGCCACTGCCCATAACTACTCCGATTTACAAAACAAAATGTAAAAGTAATCCAATTATGAAGCGACTTGGGCAGTAGATCACATGTGGCATGAAGGTTAGTTGCATCATCCACTGACAACTATTACTTTCACACATGCACCAGTTTTATTGCTGCAAGGTTCCAGTAAGCGTTCGATCACCTCGTCACCAGAGTAACTTTCATTATCAAATGGCACTTTTGATACAGAAGATGAATTACCTGCCTCTCTACTGTACTTAACCCCACTGATAGTTGCTACACAAGGTCACTCGCACAAAATGTAACTTTCCTACATCATTTCCCCACCTGTCGCTGATGCTCGTGTCACTGGAAGTCACCTGCTCTCGTGGAAAATGAACGACCTCTCAACACTGCATGCGTGGACGTGGCCTCACTCTTCAGAAATATAATCATCTCAGACTACTGAACAATGCAGAGGAATATTAAACCTGACAAATAACTGATGTCTCTTCAATTATTAATGATATCTTTATATAACTAGTGTAATGACAGCCAGGCAGTGATTAGAGAAAATGATGCACCTTCAATGCAAAGGAGATTTTTAATCCTTTTTTTTGTTGATGTTGTTTTTGAGAAATGAGATATAATAGACTATTTTATAGTCATGACAATTTTAATTATGTGCTGAACAATCTCTAATAATAACCCAATTAAGAGATGACATTAAATGCAGTTCTGCTCTGCTAATGATTAGATTTAAAACACTGATTTGTGATGAGCTTCTGAGAGAATATTACACAATTTCACTACTTGGTTTTTGAAATGTTGGTTTTGGTGTTTGGTCGAAACAAAAGCACTGTCTTTTTTTTGTTTACTTTTTTTTTAACAGTAACATCTAATTTCATTCTCCTGCCTCTTCCAGCTAAGAAACACCTGGACTTTGTGTCTACACTTAAAACGAGTTCATGATTTCACTCACCTGAACTGTGTTAACGGAGTAACAACAAAACACGTCTTCTTCTTCTTTTTCTCCTTCTTCTTTTTCTTGCGGAAATATCACTTCTTGCTCTTGAATCTCCTCTGTACTTAAACTAAAACACAACCTGTATCTTTGGTTTGTAATTGTTTTCCGCTCCAGAGCCTCCTCTCTCTCTCTCTCTCTCTCTCTCTCTCTCTCTTTCTCTCTCTCTCTCTCTCTCTCTCTCTCTCTTTCTCTTTCTCTCTTTCTCTCTCTCTGTCTCTGAGACATGCGCTCGGAGACGTTTTGTCCGAGCGCGAGACGATCGCGTACTGAGCGCGAGCCGAGCTTTCCTCGCGCGGAAAAGAGGCGCGCGCGCACCCGCCCGAGCGCACGCACGCGCACTCGCGCGCGCGCGCTCTCTCTCTCTCTCTCTCTCTTTCTCTTAATCGGGACCGAATCCGCACGCGCGTGTCCTGTGTAATTGCAGTTTAGGACCAAATGCACGTAAACTTACACACATAAACACAATAGGTGTGTATTATGGTTTTGATGCACACACCACGTTATATTACATTACTTTCATGTTTTGTTAATTGTATATTATAATGTATTTATTATTATTGGTTTTGATGGCGATGGTGGTATTATTATTATTATTATTATTATTATTATTATTATTATTATTATTAGTTTAACATGTAATATTGTTACCTTTCCCTCAATATTTACTCCACAATCATATAGATTTTGCCTTTTGAAGTAATATAAAAAATCATTTTGATGACAAAGTTTAGAATGTGTATTATAAGATGCATCTGAATTCATCTGAATAAATAAATCTATCTTAATTTTTTTAAAGCAGTAAGCCATTATTTAGCAGTGGTGTTAAGTATTTGTGGATTAAATGTACTTTGTTACTGTACATGGGTAATAATTTTGGTTACTATCTACTTTTACTGAATATCAAAAATATATGCAACTTTTACTCTCTACTCTACATTTATGATTAAATAAATGTACTTTAACTCCACTATATTTTAATTAACACTGACTGTTGCGAATTACATTATGGAAACTCTGTTGAAGATGTCTCAAGTAGAAGTACAGATACTCATGTTTTAAAAGACTCTGGTAAAAGTTGAAGTAAGGACTACAGTTTTCCACTCAAGTTAAAGAAGTTTGGGGTCTGACATGTACTTAAGTAAAAAGTAGTCATTACTACTACCTGACTTAGAGTCACACTGGTAACTGGACCTCACATCATATTAATATAAAATAATTTCAAATGTTGTTACTTAATGAATGTATCAGTCTGAACAACCACCATATAGAACACAAGCAGAGAAAAAATGATGATCAGATGGTCAGGAAAGTCTCTGTTCACAGTCATGTTTACATCACTGACTCCCTCTGTCTCATCCACGTTAACCCAAAACTTCTTGTTGCCTTCTGTCTTGCTCATTGTTAGCTTCGTAAACTAGCCTCCATCTGTGGTGTGGAGCCAGGAAATGATACACCAGTGGTAGATTAAAAAAGCCACACAATGACACTAAATAGGTTGATGTGCTGAAAACGGTGCCCACAATGAGAGGAAAAAATTTTGATCAAAATACAGATTAAAACTAAAGTAATGAGCCTGGTTTGAAAATATAAGGAGTAGAAAGTACAGATAAATAAACAAAAAAAAAGTGGTTTAAAAAAATAGATAGTGAAGTAAAGTACTGATACCAGAAAAAAATCTACTTAAGTACAATAACGAAGTATTTGTACTCCATTACTTCCCATCTCTGGTCATTAAGGCTTAACACTCCCCTACCAACATCTGCTGCCTGAGTCTGTCCAAAAAAGAGCTAGAATAAATATTAAACATTGAGAACCAGCTTTTATTGAAGTTGAATAAAAATATTGCACCTCCTTGAGAGAGAGATGCATCAAATCACGGTCATCTCTAAATATTTGATTTTATTTGATCTAAAATGATTTACTTTATTTTTAGTTGTCCATTTGTATACTAATGGTTCTCCTACTTTGTGACATGGGACTGTAATTTGATTTGTTTATTTAAGATACCTTTTTGAAAGACAGAAAATATTGTCATGAAATGTATCAATGCGCTTTATCAGTGCAATGAATTGTAATGAATGTAATGTGCAAAACAAGTGTCAGAGTTTAAAGCACTATAGAGGAACCCAGGAAACACCCAGGAAACAATGCTAGCTGCTCTACCAGCTTTTTTTTTTTTGTTGTTTGTTTTTTTGTACAATTCCAAGAGTTTGACTCAACTGAATCAACCTTCATAAAGATTCATAAGTGGACATGAAAAAATACTCGTGACAAAACAAAGAAAATGCTCAAGTGATAAATAGTGTCTCAAAACCTTACTCAAATAAAGTGAAACAAAAAAAGAAGTATTTCAAAATGTCCTCATGTCAAATATAAGTTTTTATAATTATTATTTAAACTTTTCAATCATTTTGGGGTTTAAAACCTCAAAAACATTTATTCTTATTAAATCTTTAATATTTATTTAAGCTAAATTCAGCTTGTGGCTGATGCCAACCACCTGTTAGCAAAACAAACATGCTAATATCATTTTTGAGAGCCAGCTAATGTTTGCAAACCTTGGCATGCTCTATCAATGAAGATACCTTCCTCATCTTTAAGTTCAACACCGCTGAATTGTATTCAATCAAACGCACATACACAGGTCTAATGCTAACACCTATCAGATTTGTACCAGATATTATGAAGGTAGAAATATAATCTAAGTGGCTAAACTTTTTTATTATTATTGGAAATAAAACTAAATATTAGAACATCTATAATACTCTAATATGTTAAGTTAAAAAGTTTCCACCTCTACAGTAGCTTTTGACAGTGAGTAAACTGGTTAGTTTACTGAACAAATTTGCATATATTTGTTAATATTTCACTGAGAAAAAGGTTTGGCTGTAAGGTTTCGCAGTGTTCGTTGGTATCAAACAAATGTTGATTTGATTAAAGGAAGGCCATGTGTAGTTTTCTTTGCTATTGTATATTATTAGAATGAATAGCCTGTGAAATATGTGTGGTCTTCTACTGAAGGATAAGCTGACCATCCAACACAAGTCTAATGTCATCCCTGCTGAAAATCCTGCTTTCGAAAAAATTGAAATCAGCTGAAACAAGAAATCAGCTGTGTTGCTGTGTGATATTGATGGCAAGGTTTTCACACAGTGGAGATATAATGATGGATTGCTAAGATGGTACATTGTGATTACTTATTCTGAAACAGTTGGTCTGGGAGACCCAAATCTGATCCATCATGACAATGCCCCTATGTGCAATTCCAGCTCCATGAAGATATGATTTACATGGGTTGGAGTGAAAGATCTTGAGTGGCCTGCTATAGAACTCTGACCTCAACCCTATTGAACACCTCTGGGATGAAACAGAGTGCACCCCAGGTTTCCTTAACAGTACATCTTTACCTGACCTTGTGGCTGAATGAGCAGAACATTTTCACAAACACACTCCAAAATCTAGTGGAACATCTTCCCAGTAGAGTGGAGTTTATTATAAAAGTAAATGGAGACAAATGCAAAAAAAGAAATGTTCATATGCTAAATTCACATGACCTCTCTCTCTCTCTCTCTCTCTCTCTCTCTCTCCTCTCTCTCTCTCTCTCTCTCTCTCTCTCTATATATATATATATATATATATATATATATATATATATATATACAGTGCCCTCCACAATTATTGGCACCCCTGTTTAAGATGTGGTCGTGGACTTCTAAAAATTCTCCTTTTTTTTTAAAACAACATAGAACCCAAATGCAAAAAAAGAGAAAAATCCAACCTTTCATTTAAGTACATAACTTTGGTGGTAAAAAAATCACACATTTAGAAAAAAAAAAAAAACTTGAAATCATGTGTGCCACAATTATTGGCACCCCTAACAATTCCTCTGAAAAATTTAATTGTTTTTTTTTTTAATATATTTTCTGTAGTTGCTAAGGTTGGTCAGGGTATCTAGGGACTTTTAATTAGTAATTCATGATTTCCTGTTTCCCTGGGGTATAAATATGACGTGACACAGAGGCCTAATTCTCTTACCCATTTGTCAACATGGCAAAGACAAGAGAACACACCATTCAAGTAAGGCAGATGTGTGTCGACCTTCATAAGTCAGGCAATGGCTACAAGAAAATAGCCACTCGCCTTAACTTGCCGGTATCTACAGTCAGAGGAATCATTAAGAAGTTTAAAACAACTGGAACAGTGACAAACAAGGCTGAAAGAGCTCCCATGTTTATCTTGCCACAACGCACAGTGAGGAGGATGGTAAGAGAAGTAAAAAAATTTCCCAAGCTCACCGTCACAGAATTGCATCAAAGAGTGGCATCTTGGGGTCACAGAGTCTCCAAAACAACCATCAGACGCTCTCTACATGCCAACAAGCTGTTTGGGAGGCATGCAAGGAAAAAGCCTTTTCTCACTAACACTCACAAACATAAACGTCTGGAGTTTGCTAAGCGGTACTGGGACTTCAACTGGGATCGTGTGCTTTGGTCAGATGAGACTAAGATTGAGCTTTTTGACAACAAACACTCTAAGTGGGTCTGGCGAATGAGTATGCCGAAAAGCACCTCATGCCCACCGTGAAGTATGGTGGAGGATCTGTGATGCTGTGGGCCTGTTTCTCTTCCAAAGGCCCTGGGAACCTTGTTAGGGTGCATGGCATTATGAATGCTTTGAAGTACCAGGATATTTTAAATAAAAACCTGATGGCCTCTGCCAGAAAGCTGAAGATGGGTCGTCATTGGGTCTTTCAGCAGGATAATGATCCAAAACGTGGCAAAATCTACACAAAAGTGGTTCAGCAGTCACAAACTCAAGGTCCTCCCATGGCCATCTCAGTCCCCAGACCTCAACCCAATCAAAAACCTGTGGGGCGAGCTAAAGAGAAGAGTGCATAAGAGAGGACCCAGGACACTGGATAATCTAGAAAGATGAATGGTCAAAAATCCCTCTCTCTGTGTTCTCCAATCTTGTGAAATGTTATAGGAGGAGATTAAGTGCTGTCTTGTTGGCAAAAGGAGGTTGTACAAAGTATTAACATCAGGGGTGCCAATAATTGTGGCACACATGATTTCAAGTTTTTTTTTTTTTTCTAAATGTGTGATTTTTTTACCACCAAAGTAATGTACTTAAATGAAAGGTTGGATTTTTCTCTTTTTTTGCATTTGGGTTCTATGTTGTTTTAAAAAAAAGGAGAATTTTTAGAAGTCCATGACCACATCTTAAACAGGGGTGCCAATAATTGTGGAGGGCACTGTATATATATATATATATATATAAAAATTTAATACGTGGTTTTTACATAACAGGGCATCATCAGGGTCCTTACCAGGCCTTAGAATTTTAAAATTAGGTAAATACCCCAGACATGTATTATTGCTCCAAGTCAAACCAAAAACTTGGTGATTCAGTAGCTTGTAGAACCATTTTAGCAGAAATTACTTGAAGAAATCATGTACTTTATGACTTTATCATTCGCCCACATCATTGTGGAGGAGTTTTGGCCTACTCTTCTTTACAATGTTGTTTCAGTTCATTGAGATTTGTAGGCGTTTGTTTACGGACAGCTATCTTAAAATCGTGCCACGGCATATCAATCAAGTTGACGTCCGGATTTCGACTAGGACATTGCTAGATCTAGACTAGATCCGGGTTTTTTTTCAGCCATTGTTGCAGATTTTCTGGTGTGCTTGGCATTATTCTTGGCATTATTCTGTTACATGACATGACAAGCGTTAGCTGTCGTACAGATTTACAGGCCTTACATTTTACCCTAGAATACTTTGCACACAGAGTTGTTCATGGTCGACTCAATGACTGCTGTGCCCATGAACTTTGGCTGCAAAGCAATTCCAAATTATTAGCGCTCAACTAATGATTGTTGAGTGGTTGTTCTAATATGCTGTGTTTGGTTTTCACCAAACTTTTCCAATATGGTCTCATCTGTCCAAAGAGCATTGTCTAATCTGTAATCATTGTTTTAGTCTTGTTGGTTTTCGAGAGAACAAACCATAAAAAAAACACTTGTTCAGCCCTTTTCTGATTTTACTATCATGAACTTAACCATGCTAAACGAGGCCTGTAAAGTTTGAGGTGCACTGCTTTTGTTTTTGTATTTGCAAGGTCTCTGATCATTGTCTGGTCTGATTAATGACTTTTCATCTACTTTGACATGGCACTGAGACCTCTATTCTTGGGAAAATTGGCAACTGTCTTGACTGTTTTCTACTTAAGAATAATGTTTCTCGCTATAGAATGATGATATTAAATTGTCCAGAAATGGCCTTATAACTATTTCCAGCGCTGCCGTCTTTCCTCCTTGGTGTTAACATGCAACTAAATGCTCCAGACAGCAGAGTGATAAAATTTGAGGATTTGTAGAAGTGGTAACATTTGTTGATTATGAAATAATCAACAAATGTTACCACTTCTATAAATCCTCAAAATTTTTTTTTTTGAAAATGTATCTTCATTTAATATAAAACCTATTTTTAAGAGAAAATATCAAAGCCATAATTTTGGCTCCAAACCTAAAATCAGACAATTTTGCACTCTTGGATGGGTCAGTGTTACTGACACTGCTAATTGAATTATTTACTTGGACCATTAAAACAGTCTGTATTCTTTTAAAGAAAACTGATTTCCATACTGTACATCTCTGAAGCCATGCATTAAAACATAAACGCTGTGCAGAGAACCACTCACAGCACAAGGATGTGATCATCTTTCGGCTGCTCCAGTTATTAGTCGACACAGCGGACTTCCTCTTTTTCTCCTGCCAGACTGCTCCATCCTCAGCATTTTCATATACCCCATGTCCCTCCTCTGCCACAAGGATGTTATAATAAACGATAATAAATAGGAGGACACAGAGTGAAAATAGCACCTTTGTTTGTTGGTTGTTTAATTGTGCTGTGGTTTATTGCATGAATTATAATGAATACATTTCTTCTGAAACCATCGGACATTTTCAATGGCACTGGAGACCCGTCAAGCGCTCTTTCTTTTTCCTTTTACGACCTAGCATTACACATTTTCATACAAGAAAATGTAACGTTCCTTATGTCTAAGTCCTTATGTTAAAACTACTTCCAGACTTATAAGTAAGATCGTTCTGGAACCTCTGTGGAGAAAAATAATTGGGTGCTACCGCCATCTAGTGGTCAGTTGGGCTGTACTGCGGCGAGACTGGAATTTTCTTGAGACAATAAAGGGAAAATGCAATAAAAGAATCACACCCCAAAAAAAAAAAAAAATTTATATATATATCTATATATTCCATTTTGTAAGGTAAGTAGACCAGCCACAGTTAAAAATATTTGTTTAAAATGGTCTGTCAAGACAAAAACAAATTGGTCACTGCTGAGTCCAATTTTGAAAGGGGGGGGGGGGGGGAGAACTGGAATAAAATGAACAGTGACAGCAATAAGATCCGACAAACAACATTCACATCATCCTCATCCTCATCTGCCCATTGATACACTATAATTACATTTATAAATTTGAATGTATATATCCTCTCTACTTCAAGTCTTTCAAAAAAATAAATATGCATACAATTCAAATAATTTGGGGTTTTGATATTTTACAGAAAAACAAACAAAAAAAGTTAAAATAACTGGGTAGTGATTTGTAAAGTTTTCATTTAGCACAGAACCGAGACGTGTTCGCTTCAATACACTGACGTGTCAATTTCCAATGAGCAAGTGTACGAATGTGTCCACACAAACAGACGACAAGCACACACACCGGATCAGTCTCACTTCTCACACACTCACATTTACACTCATGCACCTCCATGAACATATCACAAACACATACCAAAATATCAACACCATTTTCAGACATGTGCAAATACACAAACACACTTCAAATGCTGATGATTAAATTAAATCCCAGTTTGGCTCTATGAAGTCGTGTGCGCACATCTGTCAAAAAAAAAAGAAAGAAAAAAAAAAGAAGTGATGATCCTGTAAAAACATTTATGAAAATTTCCTTACGATTCAGAGGCATTTTTTTGGTTTTCTTTTTTGTTTTGTACAAATCCATCTAATCAGCACATGACAGGATTTTACTCTTCAAAAAGGGGAAAAAAGGCCAAATAAAACAAAAAAAACCAACTTCATGCATAAATCCTGTCCTGAATTTCAGTGATTGTATTTTTTTTCTCCTGTTAAAAAAAAAAAAAAAAAAAAAAAAAAAAAAAAAAAAAATCGTTGCTTGTTTGTTTTGTTTTTTCCCCAAAAAAATTTCAGTCTTTTGTATTTTTTTTTCCTGTTCCCCATATAGTCCTTCAGGGCTTCAAGACATTCTCAAATGAGTCTCTGTCTTTTTTCGTTTTGTAATTTTTGTCTTTTTTTTCTCTCTTTTTCTTTTCTTTTTTTCTTTTTTTTTTCTTTAAGCCTTTGGTCCTCCACACCAAGAAGAGAAGAGTCTCTGGTTTTGAAGAGGACGTCAAAACTCCACCACATCAACACAAGCAGTAAAGAAGCCAGTTGGGGAAAAAGGAAGTAAGTTAGGAAGGACTGAAGTAAGGAAAAAACACTCCCAAATTGTGTGTCCCCAGAGGTTTCTTCTATCATATTTCTCTCTTTTTTTCAAACTGCTTTAAAAGTCCCACATTTTGGTAAAGGAGAGCCCAATAACACTGGTAGTGCCTCCTTGTGGTCAGGAAAGTAAGAGCAGGCGAGTGTCTGGGAAGAAAAGTGCGCCGCCTATCTGCACAGGTCCTCGTGCGCTGCCTCCCGCTGGTTTTTCCGTCTCTTGCCAGTGGTGTGATGGGTCTTGCTGCTTTGGTGGCTCTTGCTGTTCGAGACACTCTGCTGGGCTGGGGAGCTTTTGCTCGGCCGGAACTGTCGGGTCTGCCAAGAGAGGAGAGCAAAGGTAAATAATCAATAATCTGATTCCAACATGGCTGCTCTTATTTATAGTTTAAAACAAATGTTTAAAGAATCATAATACGAGTTCCCCAAATACATAAAAAAAAAAGAAAGTAATGTTTACTATTAACTTGTAATAACCAATAATTTCATTCATAACATTTCTTCTGACAATATTAAACTTTTAAAACAGTGTCCCCCCCCCACTGCTTAAAAACAAGCGAACGCATGATCTTGAATAGCATCATGGCTGTAAACATGTCGTGCACAAGTCACAACAAGACCATAACGTTCCTCGGGATAAAGCTCAGTCTTTCCATCTGATCCTTTCTGCTAAATGTAAATATGAGAGGACAAAGTGTAACTGATATGAAAGATAAAGAAGGACTTCACTCACTATGTATAAACCCAATATGTTTATAACATTAAATCTGGAAATAATACACCACATAAGATTACTATGGGTGGGGAATTAGTATGTAAAACAGGATGTTTTGAAATGCATGTAGCTGTGGGGAAAGAAAAATCACAGGCTTCCCCAGTTTTCATCAAACAGAAGCAACTACACAATGGGTTTATTGTATGATGTTGCAAAAATGCTGTTAATACCATTGATCTTGTAATTAATTATTGTGATTTCTTTTGAACAAGATAATTTTTTAAGCTTCAAACCTTTTATTAAAGCTTTTAAACACAAATCATTGTGCCAAATCCACCTGATTGTGTGTTACGGCGTACAGGTTCTTTTGATCCACACCGGTTCTTGCCGTTTTTACCTTGCTGCCTTTGTGGCCTGCAGTGGGTGTGGTCATGGGATGAGTGGGAGCTCTGTGATTGGGCAGACTCCTCTCTGGGTTATCTCGGTGAGCACCAGAACCCCGGCCAGGCAGCTGTTTTACTGTCTTGCATGGCGTTCCGTCAGAATCCTGTACGTGACCAATCAGAAACAAAAAAAAGCTCAGTTGCTCTGTAAAAGTTAGCATCTTTAAAAAAACAAAAAAAAAACACTATATACTCACTGCATCACTGGACGTCGTGGAGGAAGGAGAGGGCGATGAGGATGAAGACGGTGATGAAGGTG